>JBBPRB010000391.1:0-17013 GCA_038092815.1 Hortiboletus rubellus | reverse complement strand
GAGTTAATTCATTTCTTAGAACCCCCATTTCGTCCTATAGCAGATATGGAGAGAGTTCTTCATGAATTGACTCAGAATAAACCATCCCCTGAATCAGAGGAGGAAGAAGCTCCCCCTCCTAATCAGGGACAGCAAAGGGCTAATGGAGGACCCCAACTTAATTATCCTTGATTGAATGAACAATCGGGAGCGATTGTTTTCCATTTCCTATGGATGACCTGCACCAAAGTGTTTGGATGTGAATACTTAGTTATTGTATATGTGATGCTAGACATTTGACCCGAGATTTGAGTTTTCACCTTATTCCCACGGTCCAAATGCTTAGCTAATTGAGGGACATATAGACCATAATGTCTAAAATATACCTCTATTTTTCCTTATTTGTTCATTCACAGGTTATGGAGAAATAAAATGATTTCTTCCAATATACTTTTATTACTACCTATAACTACATAGCTACTCATTTTCTTAATATCTCTTTTACCCTTTAGTACTTAGCCAGGTGTCAGAGAAGCAATTGGAGCATGTGACCTCAGTTGCAAATCACTTGACTCAGATCATGTGACTGTGCACAGCATGAGTCATAATAAGTCATATTGAGTCAAAGTGAGTCAAATGAGGACTAACCAAAGCACTGCAGACTAGCAAAATGATCATGTGACCTGCATAGCATGAGTCATAATGAGTCACAATGAGCCATAATGAGCCAGCATGAGTCATTGCCAAGCCCCAGGCTATTTTTAGCTCATTGCAAGTCATTTTGCTAACAGGGTGAGTTAAAATAAGTCAATATGAGTCAGTATGAGTCATATCTTAGCACATGTAAATTACTATATAAAGAGCGCAATTTAGCCCCATTTGGCAGATTCCCTCTTTTAGGAAAAAAGTTCCTATTTGAGTAAATCTCAACCAACAAGTGCTTACAAGTACACTCCTCTACAAACAAACAGTGAGGCTGTGTAGAGTAATTCCCACGCTATAAATAGAACTACTTAGATCCATAGTTAGGAGTATACTGCATCCCTTAGGATAGGGACAGTTGGGACACCTTTAGGAAGAAAATCCCAGAGTGGGCAACTAAGGGCCCAAATAGCAATGAAACCTGGTCAGGTTTTCTGAAAAATCCATGCCCCCACGTGATGTGAGGTTGGGGCAGAGCTTCAACATCAAACCCTCCACTGAGTAAGCCGAGGCACCGGAGACATACCGGAGATATAGATATACCACTTGAAACAGCACAGAGCGCCGCTTGCGTCCTGTCAAGGCTTTTCTTTATCCCCCCCATCATGGCTCCCAAACAGACTGGTCAAACATCCCCCAGCCAATCCAGCTCGAAAGGGAAGAAAGGGAAAGATAGAGAATCCAATACAGAAGACGCTTTCCACTCCGGCAGTGACAAAAGTCGTTGATCAGGGACAAAGGCAGGACAATCTACCTACTGGACGCCCCAGGATGAGGATTTCCTTCTGAAGAGCGTATTAGCAAACAGGGTGATGATGGGGGATGGTCAGATGTTTAGGCCAGCATTCTGGACTGATGTTGCTAGCAAGTTCCCTCAGCCTGTTTGGGGAGGGATCAAGACGGCCCATAGCTGCAAAGAAAAAAGAAAAAGAGTGCAGTATTTTTATTACCTCCTTATCTAATATTCTGATCAGATTATAGATGAAGAGCATATTTGAGGTTGTTCACGAGATTTCGAACACGTCGGGACTTGCGTACTCCTTGGAGAAGGGAGTGGCTGTCAAGCCAGAATGTTAGCACGTCTGCGATGAAATTATAAGGGTAAGTTCTTCGTTTGTGATTTTTTGTCTTTGGTTTATGGCAAATACAGACTACCAAGGGTGCAGCCAAATTCAAACACAAGGGATGGGTGTACTATGAGAAGATGTTGTCCGTGGTGAAATCCAAGGGTACAGGGAATCACAAGAACGCTCCACTTCACACTGTTGGAGTGTCGGCACTGGTTTCCCACTCCGGCCCCTTGTCTGCCATGTTGTCCTTCGTTGCCCCCTCACTACCGCCACTGCCAACTTATTCCCCATCTTCATCTACTTTCCCGCCGCCATTCACCTCTTCGACATCTCATGCTTTTTCACTGCCATCATCCACTATCCTGCCATCTCCTGATTTCCTCCCACCTTCTGTACCCTCATTGTACATCAGCTCATCCGCAAGCTTGCTCAAACCATCATCGAGCGTCTCGGCTCATGTAGAAAACTCAGGCAAGCGCAGGGCGGATGATGACAATATATCCATGGTATCAGCTGCCCAAAGCCTATCAAAGGCAGTGGCAAGTATGGTATCTGGTATGTCCTCCTTCAGCCGCAAATGACAAGCAACACAGAAAGCTCAAGAAATCGGTGAGCTTCAAGATGACATCAACATGCTTCAAGATACTTTCCATTCCAACATGGAACTCATGTGCACATTTCAAACTACGTCATTGAAACCAGCACCCACGCCAGCACCATCAAGCACTACGTCCCCGCAGACCACCTCAGAAGCTGCCGTGCAGAGGAAGAAGGCAAGGATGCTGTTGTTGCAGCTTGACCAGGATTTCCTTACTCCCGCGGACTTGGTCGTAATGTTTGATATTTTCGGGTTGAACAACAACTGCGTTGATGCATACATAGTGCTCGTGTCAACTGAGAACATGGATGAGATGTGGCAGAGCTGGCTGAAGAAACGGATCGCAGAGGCCAGCGAGAATATTTAGTTACACCACTGTTTTGTATTTATATTGTCTTTCTGCGTTCTTCTCCCCATCTCGGACATGAAATAAATGTATCCGATATGACTGCCTTGGTATTCAAACACAAACACGCATACTATGAAGGTAAGAAAGATGATCTTGCCACAATTGTTCAGTGATCTTGTTCTGCTTTGCTGCCATCCTCTCCCGTTCAACCGTAGTGATAAAACCGCCAGCCAAAGTCCTGAATACTACCATTCGATTGGTCTGATCCTCTGGATATTCTGCAGCAGGCTGCTGCAACTCAGTATCACTCAACTCCTCTGGATCATGTTGGCGGATGATGTTGTAAATGTAATAGAGAGCAGGGGGGACCTTGGCTTGGATCTTCATGTCGTATTCAGGTGGGATTACCAGGATCCAAAATCGCTGTTTGAGGACACCGATGATATGCTCCACAACATTGCGGAGCTCTGCATGGCGTAAGTTGAAGTACTCATGTGAATTGGTAGGTCTGTAAGAATGAAGGTTAAAGCAGAGCAACACAGGAAACTGAACGTACCTCATTTTTGAACAATCCCATTCCAGTAAGTGATACCGGGTACCGCAGTATGGGACCAAAAGCTGCGGGCAGATAGGATACCCTGCATCTGCAAGGTAATACTTGCCATCTGGAATGGTAAAGTCCATTGTGCGTGCGTCGTGATACACCGAGGCATCAGCCACTGAGCCCTCCCATCCACTAAGGACGTACAAAAAATCGAGGTCGAAGCTACAAGCAACGAGGCAGTTCTGTGAATGAAAACCCTTGCGATTGCGAGTCGCATCCCAATCAGCTGCAGATGGTGTGCATGCAATATGAGTTCCGTCGATGGCACCGATGGCATCTTCAAAGTAGGGATATACGGCGGGATCATTGAGAATGTGGGTAGGGATGGAATCATCGGAACATAGTAGCTTGACATATTTGGTATATATCCTTGTTGTTGAGAAGGCATCTAACATCTTGCGGAAATATCAGGTGACGTCCAAGTTAGAGATGTTTTGGAAGGAAAGAAAAACGAACTTGGAAATCGTGCTGTTGGTTTGCTGAAAGCGCTCTCCAACATGCCTGCATGATAAGCTAGTTATGCAAGTATATGGGAAAATGACGAGTTGCTCCTTGAGCGTGACATGTTTTGAGCTGGTGAATCCTTGAAAGACAAGCTCATTGGTGAGCTGTGCAAAAACATGTTTCTGGATGCCTAACTCGTTGCAGATGTGATCCGGGTGACCATCAAGGAGTTCTTGGACCCACATTTGGCCAGTTAGGACAGATGTATGGTATGGGATGGGGTTCACACACGTGAAGGAAGACATGACAGCGTCAGCCATAATCTGAAATGCCTTCATCATAACTTGGCTGACCTGTTAATTCTGGGTTAGCATGATGTGGAAAAGACTGTCAGTGAGATCATCCTCTGTTTCTGACTCATCAGAGGGGTACTGGGACGCAATGGTATTGTTGGACATCTCTTGCTGCTATCAGCGCTGATCGATATGTGATACCTCTCAGGGGGTTTGATGTTGAAGCTCCACCCCAACCTCACATCACGTGGGGGCATGGGTTTTTTGGAAAACCCAACCATGTTTCATTGCTATTCCGGCCCTAAAGGGAATAGATCCCCAGCTAGTAGGGAGACTTAATAGTTAATAGCACCTTGGGAAAGGGTCGAGCAGAGTAGGAAGCTGATTGCCAACTCCTTAGTGTATAATAGAATCAGTTAAGGAAAAACTGTTCTATGTGAGTAAGAAACATGTGTGAATCAGTGATGAGAAGTGAAGGGTATTTACGCTACCTACCCAATTGAGCATTTCTAATTGACAGGAGCTAATTGGAAGCCCATTGAAAGCACATCTTAGGGAAGTAACCCTAGTCGCTATAGAGTATCCTTCTAGCAACTTAAAAGTTGTCTAGATCATTCCCCTACTAACTATAGTACATTTCATACACCTCCACAACAGAAATCCAGACCCTCAATGTATTGCTGAACCCCAATCACCCTCAACCTCATTGATGATTGACGAATGAACCATGTGCCTGATAGTCAACTCCTTTCTACGAGATTGATACTTGTTTCTAGTACCAACTCGACCAAGGAAGAGTACTCTCTTCACCTCACTTCAGGCTTACTATCTGTGGAGATAAGATTGGTTGTCTGATAAGCATTTTCTTAGTGTTTCTACTGATCTTATCTAGAAAGAAAACAACTGAAGTCCACCATGAGGGGTTTCAGCAACAGAGTTACATCACAACAAGTCCCATAGGGAATACACAACCTTATCCTTACCCTTAAGTATACAACAAGATGAATCATGGTAGGCACAATTGATTGCCTGGTAAGTGTTTTCTTAGCTTTTCTACTGATCTTACTGTATCTAGAAAAAAGACAGCATCAACTTTCATAAGGAAATGACATGCAATTAGGGGCACAACTTGGATAGACAGCATAATCTCCTGTTTAGAGTTGATGTTATGTATGAAGACTTCGTTTTCTAGGATTTCAAGAAGATGACTGAAGGATGAAATCTTTGGGGGTTTTTTATTCTTTGGAAAAGGGGAATTAAGCACAGGTTTAACGTCCCTGCCATGCTCACTAGAAGGCACTCCTGACTTGTAGGTAAATTGAGAATTACTAGCTGAGTTATCATCATCTGACTCCTCAACTGGCAAAGGGAAATACTTATTCAAGAAAGAACCCTTGGAACATCCAGATATGTGCTGCAGGCTCAAGCTTTTCCTGACTTTTTTCACATAGCCTCCTGATCTTTGAACCAGGTGGCCACTTCTTTAAAACTCATACTTTTTATGGACTTCAAGAAGTCCTACATCTTTCCTTTTCCTTTTGAGGTCTTGCGAACCTTGCATTTATCATTGCTTGCAGTGCTTTTATTGTCGTTCCAGGACATATGCACTTCATGTGCATTGCAGCCACTCCCCTTCTTACAGCCTTTCTTGTGTTGCCCTCCAAGCCATTTGCAAAAGGGGCAAGTGACTATCAGTTTCTTGCAATTCTTAGTGAAGTGGCCCTTTTGACCACAATTGTAGCAGCCTTTGTTTTCTGCACTGATATTCATGGCATTCGAATCTCTACAAGAGAATAATGATTGTACCAAGGCACATTGCCTTGTTTTGCCTCTAATGAAATCCAGGACTTTTTGTGCCATTCTGATGATGTGGATTTTGGCTAGGTAGGCAGTTGGGGTATTTCCTCTTTTACCTTCTTGGAAGATCTGGGCAATAATTGATCCTTGGTGACCTGCACCAAAATGTTTGGATGCGGATACTTAGTTATTGTATATTTGATGCTAGCTAGATATTTGACCCGAGATTTGAGTTTTCACCTTATTCCCACGGTCCAAATGCTTAGCTAATTGAGGCATATATAAACCATAGTGTCTAGTATATACCTCTCTTTTTTCTTATTTGTTTATTCACAGGTTGTGGAGAAATAAAATGATTTCCCCCAATATACTTTTATTATATACTACCTACAAGTGCATAGCAAACCATTTTCTTAATATCTCTTTTACCCTTAAGTACTTAGCCAAGTGTCAGAGGAGCAATTGGAGCATATGACCTTGTACAGCATGAGTCATACATAATAAGTCAATATCAGTCAAAGTGAGTCAAATGAGGACTAACCAAAACACTGCCCTGAGACTAGCAAAATGATCATATGACCTGCACGGCATGAGTCATTGCCAAGCCAAAGGCTATTTTCTTATTGAAAATTATTTTCTAATAGGATGAATCAAAGTGAGTCAGTATAAGACATATCTTAACACAGCCACCTCAAAACTGAAGAAAGCACAGCCACATGTAAATTACTATATAAGGAGCATTGTAGAACAACTAACCTCCTTACAGAGGTAATGTGTGTGGGTCTATGGGCGTGATAGGCTCGACCCAGGGGGTTCGTAGATAGAAACAGTGGTCAGAAAGGAAGTCCGCTTGAAGTCTGAAGCACAGGAAACAAAGTCCGGAGGTCGGTGAAGATAGTCCAGGTATAGGAGCGGTATAGACAGTGATAGTTTGGAAGTCCAGAGTGGTGAAAATGATGTTGAGCAGTGAAGGGGAGCGGTGAGGACAAAGTGCATGCGTTCGTGCGTGCGTTACACGGGAGATTCGAAGATCCGAAAAGATGTATTACTAGTGGAATACTACACACTTTATAGTCCATAGGACTTCAGGAACAGGTGTCTAAACTCTAAGGAAAGAAATGGTGGATGTAACTATCTCAAGAAGCGAAGATAGAAACATATGAAACATGTGTCAAATGAATGTAACTAATAAGCAGACATGACAAGGTGATAAAATAGAAGGGGATAGGGTTAGTCTGGAGCAAAGTGGACTAAATAGTCCGGACTATGGAAGTCCTGCATAGGACTAATCCAGGACTAACGTCGGACTAACAGGACTTGAAGTGGACTTGAAGTGGACTAATGGGGATGTGAATGGGAGTCATCGGAGAGTCATGGATGAGAGATATACCACTGTAGAGACCTATGGATCTCTACAGCGTGATTCAGCCCCCCAAAAAAAAATTCTCTCTTTTAAAAAAAAGGTTTTCACTTGATTGGACTTGACCAATAAGTGCTCACAAGTGCACCCCTCTATAAACAGACAGTGAGGCTGTGTAGAGAAGTTCCCACACTATAAATAGAACTACTTAGACCCGTAGTTAGGAATACATATACTGCATTCCTTAGGATAGGGACAATTAGGATACCTTTAGGAAGAAAACTCCAGAGCGGGCAACTAAAGGGAATAGATTCCCAGCTAGTAGGGAGACCTAATAGTTCATTAGTACCTTGGGAACAGAATCGAGTCGAGCATTTAAGCTGATTGCCAACTCCTTAATGCATAATAGAATTAGTTTAGGAAAGACTATTCTATGTATCTAAGTGACATGTGAGAGTCAGTAGTGCGAGTGAAGCATATTTACAATACCTACCCAATCAAGCATTTCTAATCAACTGGAGCTAATTGGAAGTCATTGAGAGTGCATCTTAAAGAAGTAACCCTAGTCACTACAAAGTACCCTCCTAGTAATCCAAGAGTTGTTTAGACCATTATCCAACTAACTATAGTATATTTCATACATCACCCTAACAGAAACCCAGACCCTCAACATATTGCTAAACCCCAATCCCCCCAACCTCGTTGAAGATTGACGAACAACCCATGTGCCTGATAGTCAACTCCTTTCTATGAGATTGATACTTGTTTCTAGTACCAACTTGATCAGGAAAAAGTACTCTCTTCACCTTGCTTCAGATTTATTATCTGTGGAGATAAGATTGGTTGTCTGGTAAGTATTTCTTAGCATTTCTACTGATCTTATCTAGAATGAAGACATCGGGTGTTCTTTTCTAGAAGATCAATGGTGTGTGAGGCATCAATACCTGCTTGCCAATAAAGAGCCTCCCATTTGATAATGTAATCATTGGTGGGCAAATCGCCCTGATAGCATCATGATAATTGGGCGCATGTCCAGTTCTTCTGATTTGTATTACAGAATAGTCCTTCAATTTCATCAACTAATATTGTCCAGTCATAATTTCTTTCTTGAGCTAGGCAGGTTTGTGTGAAGCTGCCAGCTTTGGACCCTTTGAGTTGGAAAAGAACAGCAACCACTGCCTCATAGGAAGTAGAAACAATAATGTTGGCATTGACTTCAAGCCATGCTTTTATCTTTGCCCACCATTTTTCAAATTTGGCTTTTGACTCATCGTATTTTCCAGGGTCTGAAAAAACTTCGACTTATTATGAGGTTTCCATAGGAGTTGCTCCTACTACTAGTGCTGCAGCAATGAGGGTGTTGATCCTGGCCACTAGTTGAGTATTGGTGGTTGTTAGTTGTGTCACCTGGTTGGTGACTGCTTGTAGATCTGTCATTTGATTATTGAATTCTGCTGAAATGGCAATAATCTTATTCTCCCATGGGATTGTGACATCTGTGAGAACTTGGTTGATTCATTAGGACATGGTTATATGATAGGAAGTGTTTCTTTACTTGATATGATAGCATTCTGATTTGTGTAGAGAATGGGGAGGTCATAAGCTTATTCTGGAATATTCAGGGTCGCTGGCCTTGTCTCATGTGATCTGATGATTTGTAATTCTCTTTCTTTTAACCAGCTTTTTAATCTCCAGTCTTACTTCTTCTTCATCACGTTTTTTCCTTTTGCAGCTAGATTCTACAATGGGTGACAGGATGAGTGGACTTAGGGGTGATAGGCGTTCAACAGGTTCTCTGAATTGCAGTTCTTCTTCAGAGGGAAACAACCGGCTCAATTCTTCAAGTGATGATTGAGAGAGGGCAAGTAAGTGTGTGTCCAAATGGGGAAACATGAGGCCATTCAGATCTGTGGAAAAATCATCCACCAGCGAGTGCTGGAATGCTCTCTCTGTGAATGAGTCTATAGGGCCACCTGATCTCAGGGTAGTTGCTACTGTTATTGCTTGATCGATTTTTTTATTTGAGATAAATCAGAAATTCGAAGGCTGTAAGTTGGCTTCTAACAATCTTAAGAATAGAGTAGCAGCATCTGATGATTCCTGTTGTGGTAGTGATGGGGTCTTTTCCATGCCCTGTGAGCCTACTGATTCTGCTGGTGAGGCTGTTTGCTCTCTTACCGATTTCAGCTCAGCTACTTCTGCTGAGGCTGCATACAAAGGATTAAAAGTGTTACAGTTTTTCTCTTAACGCATGGCATGTATCTTTTTTGCTGTTGTCGTATGACTCCCTTCATCTTAGGAATCTTTCAAACCTACTATGAGTTTGGTTTGTTTCTTGTAAACCCGATAAACCCCATGTTTGTTCTTCTTTGACCCTTCTCTTGTATTCTTTCACATTCTTCGGACTAGTCTCTCCTCAGCCAATTTCCTTGTATCAGTCTCGTAGTTCCTTATTTCCCATTAGTCCTTGGTGACACGTCCCCCTTACCTAAGTATTCTTCTACCTTCTACAAAGTTCTCTGATGACGCATCCCCCAATATTTATACTTGACCGTCTGTACTTGTATTCTTTACACTCGTTTTACGCAATCTAGCGTGCTCTTGTGTCCTCTTGTCCAATTGACAGAGACCCTCATCCTCAACAACCTTTGTCCTCAACCATAGTCCCTCGTAACCTTTGCATTTTTGATCTTCGTAACTTGCTCAGACACAGAGTCTCCTCATGAGTACCTCCTGGGAAGTATACATTCTTCAAGTATTCCTTTGTGTATGCTTTGCGTAACAAAAGAATGCGTATACCCTCTGTCCCTCCTATTTGGGAGTAGGACATTCCCCCTTGACAACCACAAGTTCAGACAAAGCCCTCTGACGAGGTTATGGACTTCATCCTGAAGATCCAAACTCTGACATTGACATTGACAAGCCTATACAAACCATTGTAGCCCAAAGACCCACTTCCTCTTGACAACCTTGAAACTCACACACCCCAGCCAACCCATTGACACCAGACCCCTTGACCACCCCCATGTCTCGCACTCCCACTGAATTAAAAGTGGCCCTCCCTGCTGACTTTTCTGGTGAACCAGCCGATGTCACACAATGGATCAAAGCCCTGCATGCGTATTTCGCTATCAACAAAGATCTTTATACCCTCGACTCCCAGAGAATCATGACCACTTTAAACAAGATGAGTCAAGGACATGGTGTTTCTTTCTCCGAAATGTGGTATGACAAGATGTCCAACACCACTGCAGATCCTTTAGATCTTACCTTTGACAAGTTTACCGAAAACTTTGAATCCACCTTCTTCCCTTTCAACACCAAAGCCACCGCTTGCCATGAACTGTCTAAACTTACCCAGAAATCCTTTCATCACCCCGATGGAGTCATCGATGATGGCTTCCAGAAATATATCACTGATTTCCAAAACCTCTCCTCCCGTGCTGGTATTACCAACAATATTACCCTCATTGACCAGTTCTCTCTCGGATTGGATCAACAACTTGCCACTATGATCCTCTCCATGGCAACCATCTCCACTACAGCGAAGGAATGGATCGAGAAAGCAAAAACATTCCATGCACAGAAAATGTGTATTCTTGCCCTGAAAAGTGGCAGACCTTGTACTCCCTTGTGACCCTTATCTTCTACTTGAGACCCCAATGCTATGGACGTCGACACCGTCTCACTTTCTAAGCTTACCCCCCAAGAACAAGCTAAATGCATTCAAGAAGGATGATACTTCCAATGTCGCAATACCGGACACAATGCCTCCCAATGCAACAAGCCTCAGAACTTTACCCCACGACCCCCTTGCCCTCAGACCATCCATACCATGGAGACCACACCTTCCTCTTCACCCTCTCCTCCTGTCAAAACCCCCTCCACTCCCTCCATCTTCATTAACTCCCTGAAGACTAAGGGAAAAAATGAGGGCAAAATCCTTCAAGTCCTCCAGATGTGTTATGACGAATCTGAAGTAAACAAAGAGGAAGTCTCTGTTATTAATGTAGAACAGGATTTTTAAACCGGGAAGCTGCTTCGACATCTTCTTCTTCCCATATTCTCCACCATATAATTGTAGCTCCACGAAATGAACGTACTCTTCGATTTCCTGTGAAGCTACAAGTCGGTGTAAGGAACTGAAGTTTCTTGTGGTCATATCCTATCATTCCACCAACTTCCACATCGCCCCTAATCATATTCCGATGAATCCTAGCCCAACCTGATTCAATCCTAGTCCAACCCGATGTAGGAGCTGGAGGCTCTCTACATTCGTATACAGAGTTTTTCCCCTTTTCCAGCACCCTCTAGGTTGTTCAAGGTGTCCAGCAACGTTCCCGTCCTACCCCATGTCCATCCGAGTGGACCCAACTTTTATAAGTACATTTCCGCTTTCCGTTCTGTTCTTTCCGATTGTCCGTCCCAACCCGGGCACAGCCGGTCGATGACTAACCCAACATAACTAGTTCCATTCGTTTCACACGTCATTCTTACCTTATCCCATTTCCTTATTTGTACACCTGATCACCAGCGGTACTTACTTCCATCTGAATTGTTCTAGACCATTTTTACTTCGTTCCATTGAAGGGTCGTCATACGCGACTACAGGGCGATTCGTACCTTTGCGCATGGTTTCTTGTTTCTTTCTACGCGACATTGTTACCCGTGACAGTGAAGATTATTTTCTTCACAGCCTTTGATCGCGCTTTTAGTAGTTACCTTATATGTACTAAGTCTTGGGTGTTGCCCGGACTATAAAATCTGTACCCTTTGCGGGAATGCAGTACCTTCTTTTCCGGCTCAATTTTATGCTTCTAAGTCTTTTCCCGACCTTGTCCAAAACCTCGTCACCTTTCCCTCTCGCATCCAGTCCTCGTCCTTGACCGGAAACCTACTTTGTCTGTCCGGATCTTTATATTTCGACCGGGTTCACCCGGATTTGTTGTTTTCGCCCACGGGAAAGTCTTCGCTCACCCTGCTCACCACTAACCTACCTCAGGCCCCTTGGGACGAGTGTTATCTCGCGCCACCCTGTGTCTTTGCTAGTTTTCCCTAGCTTCTTTTGGGGTTTGACACACCCTACACTGGCTATCTGTTTTACACTGATCCAATCTTAGTCCAACCCAATCCAACCCAATCCAATCTGATGCAACCCGACATTATCTGTCCATTTCTAGATCTCTGCACGTGCAAGATCTATCCGGATCTTTGTTTTTATTCAGATTGTTTTCTTTTGGTTTCATTGAGCTGTCATATCACTTTGACATAGGCCTAGACCCCTTCATAGTGTTCCGCATGGTTTCTGTTTACCCATGAAGGGACGATGTTCTTTTTCTTTTTCTTTAATGTACTTGGTTACCAATTGATATTTCCCTTATTAGGAAGAGTCTTGGGTGTTCCCTTGACTATAAAACCCCTGTAGTGCAAGGGATAATACATCTTTTGCCCATGTGCACTGATCACCCATTTCCTTGCTGCGAAGCCGTGTCTTTGTGAACCTCGTCACTTTTCTGCTTATACAGTATCTGGTCCTCGTCCTTGACCGGATCTCTCTTATCTCGTCACCATCTCATCAAATCTGCTTCAGGTTTTTGGATTCCAACATCAAACGTATATTCCTACTTTCTTCTATCTCTACTTCACTTTCCAGATCATTTTCTCATCATTTTTCCAGATCGGATTCATCCGGGTTTAGCCCCTATCTTTCCAGATTCATTTCCGGATAGTGTAGTCAGGTCCTTCACCCCCACCAACCTCTTTAGGGTCCCTGGGACGAACCTATTCGTACCCTTCTTTCTTATTTTCTAGTATCCCTCTTGCTATTGCAGTACAGATGGGACTAGTGTTTTACATCGGAAAGCAAATCGTCGTTACCACCACCCTCATCGATTCTGGAGCTACTGGAAATTTTATCGACCTTGCACTCCTTTCCCATATGAATTACCCCATGCAACACCTCCCTGAACCTCTAGAGGCCTACAATATAGATGGCACTCTGAATAAGAAAGGCACTATCCTTTGGAGAGCTCAACCTTTGATCCACATTGGAAAACGACCTGAACCCATCAAGTTAATGGTCCTCTCTCTCAGCCGAAAACAAATCACACTTGGCATGCCTTGGCTACGTTCTCATAATCCTCAAATCAACTGGTCCACTCATACTATTTCCCTTCCGAACAATATCTCTTCCTCTCCCTCCACTGAAGAACTTCCTCGACGATATCTTCTTCAACTCCTTGACCTGGCTGTTGACCATGAAATCTCCACCCTTTTCACTAAGAGATATCCAAATGGGGTCAATGTGTCTCCTAGTGAGTACCTCCCCCAGAAGGGTGAAACCATCAACAAGGTGACACTATCCACCCAACTGGCCCAAGAAAACAAACCAGCCAAAATCTCTCTTTCCTCCTGGTGCCACAACTTCAAAGACGTCCTGTCCGAGAAGACTTATGATCAACTTCCTTCCCATCGCCCTTTTGATCATACCATTGACCTGAAACCTTCATTTGTTCCAAAAATCACCAAGGTATATCCTTTGAACCTCAAAGAACAAGAAGCTTATCGACCGTTCATCAATGAACATCTCAAAACCAGTCGTATCCTCCCCTCGAAATCCCCTCAAGCTGCCCCATTCTTCTTTGTTCCTAAAAAGGTTGGTTCTCTTCATCCTTGCCAGGATTACTAATATCTTAACTCCCACACCATTCGCAATACATACCCTCTTCCTCTCATTCCTGAACTCATCGACAACATGAAGGACTCCACCTGGTTCACCAAATTTGACATCCGATGGTGATATAACAACATCCGAATCAAAGAATCTGACCAATGGAAGGCAGCTTTTATTACATCCTTCGGACTCTTTGAACCAACTGTTATGTTCTTTGGCTATTGCAATGCATCCCCCACATTCCAAGCTTTCATGAACCATATCTTCGCTGACATGATCGCTGAACGCTGGCTCAAGATCTATATGGACGATCTTGGTATTCACACCAACAGTGACTTAGCTCTCCACCACAAACGCACCCGTTGAGTCCTACTTCATCTTTGTGAACACAGCCTCTCCTTGAAGTTAGCAAAATGTATCTTCGATGCTCCTCACATTGAATTCCTTGGCATGATCATTGGTCAGGGATTAATCCAAATGGGCCCTGTCAAAACACTGGTCCGGAATGGGCCGAAGCTTGGAGCTGAGAGAATTCTTTGCAGAGGAAAAATTGTTCGAAACTAGGAAAGCCTCGGATCTGGTGGAGAAGTTTATTGCGCTCGATCGCGAGCGCACGGTGACTATCAGCTTCCACTTTCAGAGACTGTAAAGCATGATCTGTCGAACGTTGAGCCGGTTCCGAAAGTGCGTTCGGAAATTTGTCGTGAGCGGTACGGGCATACTCTAATGCAGTGGGGAGTTTCAGGACTGTGGACAAAGATTTTTCACGAGCGGTACCAGCATGCTCTAGTGCGGCAGACAGTTCCTGAAGTCTGCGAGCGTGATCTGGATATGTAGATGATAATTCATCATAAGAGTTGCGGAGCTGAGACAACTCTCCCCAAACAATCGAGTGTCCATGCTCAAGCCACTCCACAGCAGTCTCCGGGAACCCCAAATCCAAAGCTGCTGCTGCTGCCTCCCGAACGAAAACGACATCAGCACCACGGGTGAGTGACTGTAACGGTGTGTAAGAGAGAGGCCAATCCATGCGAGTTGAGGAAGCAGGGTAATGGCAACAGAACAAGCATGAAGGAGGGAGCCATGATGTATATGGCGTGCACACGATATCCAATTGCGTGATGCATGAAATCGATCACTAATGGGGCCGACGGGGGTGGTCGCAGCATAGGAATATAAGAAAATTGCTTGCTTGAGGTCACTTCGCACCCCGAGGCGATCGAAACGAGCTCGGAAGGAGTTGCTGAGGTTGTTAAGATTCATGGGCTTGCGAGGGTGACCATGGGGAGTGAGCTCAATAGCATCCCTTTGTCTCGAAATTGCGTCCTCGAGGTCACTGAGCTCCCCGACGTGCAAGAAACGAGTGAGAAAGGAGTTGCCGAGGTTGTTAAGACTCGCGGGCTTGTGAGGGTGACCATGGGGAGCGAGCTCAACAGCATCCCTAAGTGTCGAAATTGCGTCCTCGACGTCACTGAGCTCCCCGACACACTCGAAACGAGCGAGAAAGGAGCCGCCGAGGTTGTTAAGATGACCGGGCTTGTGAGGGTGACCATGGGGAGTGAGCTCAACAGCATCCCTAAGTGCCGAAATTGCATCCTCGAGGTCACTGAGCCCCCCGACGCGCTGGAAACGAGCTCGAAAGGAGTTGCCGAGGTCATTAAGACGAGCAGCATCTGTAAAAAGGAAAACTCACAGTAGCAATGCCATAGTTACATCGCTGCTATTGTCATATGTTGTACTCACATTCCTACCATATGCTACATCGACTACCATAGCCTCCTGCCCTTACCACAATGTCTACATACAGTGGCTCAAATAAGTGTCCCAATGTTTGCATATTTTCCACTAAAGTCAATATTCCCCAACACCTCCTGACCTGGGCCCTAACAGGTGAGTATATCAAATAAAGCACCTACCCCTGGCTTGCTATGGATTCCAAGGTGAAGTGATTGGGATACAATTTGATGGAATGGCAGTCATTTCAAAATGACATGTCATTGGGACACTTATTTGACCCTGCATTTGACAATCATTATATCATATGTAACATGGGTATTTGATAGCTATTGATGATTCCTATGTTGCCAAGCTGTGTAATTATATAAGTGACATGATTCCAAGCAATACAAATATCCTGTTGTTCACTTCAATTGACCTCACCACATCATACAGTCCATTCCTACCCCTATTAGCACTAATATCATTATTTTTCCTGAATCTGATCTTTCTGCTAGACAGAGTATATCTAGGGAAGTCCACTGTTGCCAGAGTTGAGATTTGAACCACTTTTGAGCCCTTTTGGATGAGTATTTCAATCATTATCCTATTATAAAATAATGCTCTGCTTAGAAATTCCAAAAATTTTCATGCTAGAAAGCAAAGTGTTCTCTAGAATGGACACATACTGCTCAGCATATATCCTCCTCTTCACCTGTACAAGTGTCCCCACTCCATTCCAGCCCATGCATGTCCATACCATTAAGAAACGTTTTCCAAACTTCACTATTTCTTAAACTTTCTTGTCTTATAAGAGCTTACTTCTCTTTGTCCACACATATATCCTTCCATGTGATCCAATTCTATTGATTGTTGTCTCATCTGACCAAGTAACTCTGGTCCAGCCCTTCATAGTCCAGTCCTTGTACTTGAAAGCAAAGTCTAACTATTTCTTTTTATACTTGATAGACAAGAAAGGCATCTTTTTCTTGATCATAGCCTTTAAAAATATAGTTTTGAAATGTTGCAAAACTTGGGCATAGATAGAAGAGTTATAGTTTTGAAATGTTGCAAAACTTGGGCATAGATAGAAGAGTACAGGACAGAATTGATGAGATGGATGGCTTGGACTACATTATTAGTCTTTTCAAAGGTAATACTAGAAACAATTCTTCTCTTGTTAAGAGAAGAAAGCTTGGAAAAACATTCTAACTTAACATTCTGCTTTTCTAACAGATCTCCTTGATGACTCTAGCCATAGTGGACTTCCCTCCATCAATCTCAGATGCAATCTGTCTAGTAGAAAGTTCAAATTCAGGGAAAACAATGATATTAGTGCTAATAGGGGTAGGAATGGACTTTATGATGTGGTGAGGTCAATTGAAGTGAACAACAGGATATTTGTATTGCTTGGAATTATGTCACTTA
>JBBPRB010000390.1:0-17112 GCA_038092815.1 Hortiboletus rubellus | reverse complement strand
CCTCGTATATCTTTCTCTGTGTGTGGAGCTGGTTTCCGCAGGGAATGGAAATACTTTATAGTTGGGTCATACGCGTTACCAGTCAACCGTTTGACTTCTCTACTTATTCGGGCAGGGTTTTGCTCACACTTTCTATGTTGTCGTCAAGGGGATACAAGAGGGGGTATGTAGGAATACGGTAATGATACAGTAGGGGTGTCCTTCATAGCTATAGTAGGCGGGGGTGGACTCTATGTACACCATCGGATCAGGTGCTCTCGCACTGAAAGTCCAATGGGTTAGTCATATCGGCCATGCCTACAATGGACATACCTCATTGTATATTCGACCATTCCTTATGAGGGAGCTGGTGGCGTAAGTCCTAGTCGACTCTGAGTACGAGTCTAAGGGGGGGTGGGTTCTCTAGTAAGTCGATGGGTTGGAGAGGGGATGGGGCGTACCTGGTCCTATGCGCCTCAAGCGATGGTGGGGGGGGAGGGGAAAAGTCCACCCCGCGGTTGCTAAGGGCGAGGCCAGGTTTATAAACTTTCTGGTCGGATCTTAAAGTGTTCGGCATATTCCTTAAGCGAGCACAGTCTACTAGGGCGTAACTTGATAAGCGAAATTAGTATCAGCATGTCTGCTGTGTGTCTATCCTATTTTGGGACTGCTGATCTGCAGCTTTGACAAGGCCGCAAAGTTCCTTCTTGATTTGGGAACGGCGTTTTGTCTTTCCTATTTGGGGACAGGGTCCTAATCTTTCGGGTACAGTGTCTGACTTGTGTGATTCGTCTCGGGCTGTGTCGGCCTCTACTTTGTATACCTAGTTCCTTGGATACTGTATTTAATGTACCTTAGTGTCTGTCACAACTCGTTGCCCATAACAATACACTTGATTGCGGGCTACACGAGTGTACAAACACTTGCGCGCGTCTGGGGCGCGGCACATCATAACTATTCGTACATACAAATATCCACCTAACATAGGTAGTGACGAACTGGAAAACTAGTCATAAAAGTCGCGGGAGGGGACGGACAGTCGAGAGAAACGAAGTAGAAACAATATACAAGCCTCGGGGATGGGACTGTCAACGGACATCACGGAACTGACAAGAATCTGTCACGGAACTGTCAAAACGATTGAGCCCGGAGCGCGACTGCGCTCGGGTCTCAGTTCACTATCTGAAGAAAAGATAAGACATATCGAAGCGTCGAAGACGCTGGTTTTTCCAAAAATTAAGAAAGATAGACATAAAAAAATGAAACGAAACATTAGTTAGTAACACTAAACGGGGATCGAGGTATACTCGATCAGTCCCTGAGGGACAGACGGCAGCGCGACAATCTCCGAGGTGCCGTGTTGCCAATAAAAATCTTCTTGTTTGGCTCTGAGACAGCGCGTGTCGCGATAGAGCGACTGCGCTTCCGTAGCGCGGCAGCCGGCGAGGGAGTTGGGATCATCGAGGTGAAAATTGTGGAGGAGCTGGGTGATGAGATCTTCGTCTGGGAGAGGGATCTGTAGAATCTGATCAATAAGATCAGATAATTTGACCTCACCCATGAAGCGGAGCGTTCCACTTGCTGATCGGAGAAAACCAATCTCCTCGAGAGTAAAAAGTGGGTTGGCAGAGGGGGCTCATTGCTGAAAGAACTCGCCCCGGTGAACTGCAGCGGGGGCGATGGTTGTGCCATCAATAAAAATGACGGCGGCGGTCTCTTGCAGACAGTCGAATGCCTGTGAAAGAGTTAATACGGCGAGGATAGATTGGAGAATGCTATAGGCGTCTGCGCGGAACTTTCACATGTCTTTGAGATGCCGGCGATGGTCGATTTGGAGACGGAGGATGTGCAGCTCATAGGATGGGGTGCAGCCGAAATAAACTGTAGGGGGATGACGCATTAACTGCTCGCTCCTCGGCGCTCCGTCCCAGTCGCAGGCTTTCTCCAAATACCTTCTTAGCGATAGGTAAAATGTTGTTGTATGAAATATCGCCACGTCGATATACGGCGACGCGATTTTTCCTTCGGGCAGGGATGGGTGATAGTCCGGATTGTATTCAAACGGCGGCTGGAAGTAAGTTGTCCCATAGTTGCCGTTCGTCTTGAAACTATTAGTCCCATCGAATTGTCCTTCCCCAAAGGAAAGGACTCCAAACCTTTGATTCGTCTGCGTGTGGAATTGATTTGGGTCGAATATACCCTCTATAAGAGGGTTTGATCGGCTGAAAAACATTTGCCTGGGACGATCCAGGGCTTTGCTGAGCGGCGATGGGTACTGGGAGACATCTGAGCTCCAAGTCGATGAGGTGGAGGAGGTGGTACTCCCGGTTTCCAAACGATCGTCTTCTTCGGCGATTTGCTGATCTGTAATACAATTTGAAGAGGGACTCGGGGTGACAACATACCCCGATCGCAGCATGAGATGCCCGTCCTCCTTGGATGGGGCGAGAAGAAGGAACCTCCCCATCGATGGGGAGGTGGTACGACTCATCAACCCAACCCTCGTCATTATCGCCGGCTTGATTTTCATCCTCGTCCTCAGCAAAGTTTTCCACATCACGCCCTTCAAGTTCATTCTCAGTCAACTCTTCCTCCTCCAACTCGTCACCAGCGCTGTCAGTTGCAATTCCGTTCGAACTCTTTGTCGTGGCATCAAACTGACGAAGTAGTGACTTAGCGATTAGATTCACGATGTGCAGAAAACATCGTGTCTGGCTCGCGGGACCTGCGAATGTTGGTGTGAGTCTGCTAAGCTCGTTGACCATCGCATCGTTATTTGAGGCGTTATCACAAGTCACACCCAATATCTAGGCCAGCGGTTAGGTATGTCATGGTCTTCAGTACATGGTACTGACTTTATCCGCTAATCCAAACACATCTAGCACCTTCGCAAACGCCGTTGCCAGCTCAAGCCCAGTGTGCGACTGATTTTAATTCATTAATAATGAATTTTGATTATAGACGTTATAGACTCACAGCCGCAACTTCAACAATGTCCAACGGCATTGACAAAGGCTTTCCTTTGTGCTCCAAGTGCACGCAGAAGGCCACGAATGCACGGTGGTTAGGTGAAGACCATGCGTCAGTCGTAAAGTTGAGCTTGCCACTATAGTCCTACGGTACGTTCAATCATACGTCGAATGACTGCGGAACTGAGTACTGACCTTTAACATTGTTGCTATCCTCTTTCGCGTGTGTGCAAACACCAGTTGAACATCCCGGGAAACCGTCCACCTCGAAGGTAAGTAATAATGAGGACGTCCCGTTTTCATTAGGACCTTAAAATTCTCGTCTTCGACGATTGAAAATGGTCGGAGGTCTTTAGATACCCAACGGACAATGACGGCGCTGTTGAATGTGCAGCGCGTTCGTCGTTAACGTTGTGATGCATCCAAATGCACATCACATACCGGGTTTCCTCTCGGGTGTGCGGGCGATGTGAGTAAGCCACCTTGCCCATCTGTTCGAAAGCAAATGTAATTGATCCGTTCTTTAGGTTGCCCTTTGCGAGTGCCTCGCGCACTTTTGTGCTGTCTTTTGCCTGGTCGCCATTGTTCACAACCTCAACCCCCCAACAACTCTTCGCATGTTTCCTCAAGTTCCCCGTGGACTTGGCGTCCTTCTTGTCCAGGTAGCGACGGATGGTAGTGGTACAGCCACGTGCACCGCAGATAAAATCGTGTGCACGGCGGCCGTTTACCTCAATGACCCGCGGCTTTGGTTCAAAGAAGCCATAAACGGGTGCACGCCATTCTTTCATTAAGCGTTCTACCCGGCGAATGGTAAGTGATGGATAATTGTTGACCGTTGACCAATGCTGGTACTCACCAAGCTCGTCTCTAGCATTCTCTGGTACTACGTCACGGTCGTCGTTGCCCGTGTCCTCATTGTCCAAGTCAATGATCTCAGGGACTTTGGTACCAGATTCACCATCAGTGGTGGCCGGCCTTGCGGCTGTTGCTGCCTGTTGGGTAGCCTCCTGCCTCTTCTGGGCACGTATTGTCAGATTTGTCACTGCTCGAGTCACGTTGCTGACTGTGCGCCCTTGCTTTTTTCTAGCCACGGTGCTAGAATCCTTGTTGTCAGAGTCGTGTGGGGTACGCGTTGTCACTGCTTGAGCCACACTGCTGATGGTGCCGCATTGTTTTTTTCCAGTGACAGTGCTTGAAGCCTTGTTGTCAGACTCGGCGTCAGAATCTTCCAGGCCCAGAAGCTTCCTTTTTTTAGAAGGTGCCTGCTGCTCCATGGCCAAGGCCTTCTCTGACCTTTTAGGGACTCACTTTCCACTGTTTCCAGGCTCAGACATAATTGGCCAGTGGTAGGGGGAGGTTGTGAAGTCACAGAAGTTGGAGTTTACAAATTGCTGTGTTGGTCCGTGTGTATGAGCCCGTGACAAATTGCAGTAGTCTATGTGGCTGAGCCCGTAGAGTTACAAATCACATGCTTAAATTAGTACGGGTCGAGCTACGGGTATGGATCAATTAGGCACGGGTCCTTTGCATACAATTCGTGTACCCGTACCCGTACCCATTTGGTACCCGGACCCTGACCCCCACGGGTTACCCATACCCTTGCTCCTGCCTTCATAGTTTGCCAGAGTATTGCCATAGTGTGTCATAGTCTGTCACAGTCTATCATAGTATGTCATAGTTTGTCACAGTATAATAATGATAGTAAAAAGTGAATCAAAAAGTGTAGGGTTAGGATTAGCATGAATTAAAATTAGACTTGGAATTGCAATGTCCAAAGGATGGTGAAGAAGTGTGGCCAAATGATGGTAAAAAATATGGCAGGGTGTAGTGAAAAGTGTACACAAGTGTATCAGAAAGTGTAGCAGGGGTGGACAGAGATATTTTATGAAAAATGTAGCAAAGTGTGGTGTCAAAGGTCAGAGATGTAGTCATATACATCTAATGGTTCATACTATGCAAGGTCTTGTGGTCTAATGGTTAATGTGTCTGAGAATTGCCATTTTGGGAAAGTCTTGAGTTCAACTCCTGCCACTGGCATATATTTATAATTTCCATTTGATCATTTGAACCTGTAGCAAAGAGTACATGAAAAGTATGATAAATATGAATGTAGTCTTGAAATTAAAATTAGAAGTATGTAAAAGTGTATTATAGGGGTTGGATTAGAATTAGATTTCAATGTATACTAAAAGTGTAGGATTAGGATTAGTAGTGTATTACAAGTTGAGTAGGATTAGGGTTAGTAGATGTATTAATCAAAACATTCATTTTTTGATTCATTTTTTACTCAACTTTATTACACTATGACACACTATGACAGACTGTGACAGACTATGAGATCACTATGACAGACTATGACAGACTATGACAGACTATGACAGACTATGAGATCACTATGACAGACTATGATAGACTATGAGAACACTATGACACACTATGATAGACTGTGACAGACTATGAGATCACTATGAGAGTCTATGAACATACTGTGAAACACTATGATGATAGCCAACACTATGAAAGACTATGAGAGTACTATGAGAGTACTGTCTATGTGGACCCTCACTATGAGCACTATGACACTGTCCAGCACTGTCCAGCACTGTAAAGTCAACCCTTATTTTGCTGATGTTGAGCTCTCCTTGGTGAGTCCTTCTGACCGCTCTGCTCCAAGTGTTCACTGACGCATTCTGACGCGTTCCGCACTGCCAAAGGTCAATTCATGGCGTCATTGTTGCCTTCAAATGCTCCCAACACATTCATTTCAGTGCTGGTATGTTCATCTTTGCAACTCGCAGGTCCGTGCCACTCCCCCTTAAGCATGACACTCAGCACGGGATTTGTCTCAACATTGGGCGGGCTTGTCGTGTGGCTTGGGTGCTAGTAAGCTGATCAGAGTGTCCTTGAGTCATTCTCGGTGTTGACAGGTCCTCGTAGTTGATGACTTCAGCATGACTCGATGCGAGCCATTGCCACCGCCGTTCGTTGCACTGCTGCCGCTACCTCTAGATGGCCCTCAATATCCATCTGACTCGTCCGTTGCGTCTGCGCAGTCATGTGGCTCGTTGAGTGGGCTTGCAGCCTCTCTGTGGGTTTCACCATTGTTGGTCACAAACTTCCCATCCAATCTTTCACAGGTGAAGGGTGAATTCTTTGAGGTCTTTACTGCCGATGTGTTGGTTGGGCATGGACTCAGCGTCATGTCAATAGTTGCTAGCTACTTTGTTCCTGATTTGGAATGTAACTTGGACAACAAAAAAAAAAGTGCAAATCTCATGCTACTTGGGAACTGCTGTAAACAACTTTGACACATGAAGACAGCTGATTGTCCACATAATCAGGCTGATCCATGTCCTCTTAACTGCACTTCTTGATGTCATATCTGGACTCTATTCACCCCGTACACCCTACCACACATCTGCCCTTTCTGGCTACCAATGGGTCTCATTTGTGGTCATCTGGAATGAATCAGATCAGAGCTTGGGTTAAAAAAGGACACTTTCTTACAGCTGGTTGCTGAACTGCACTCAACCAGACTGACAGATTCCAGGAATGTCACACTTGAAGAGCAAATTGTGATTTTCCTATATACATGTACATATATGTATGATGGGCCTTACAACACGGCATGTTGGGGAGTGCTTTCAACACTCAAATGATATTATTGCTCAGTAAGTTCTCTTCCATTTTTTTTGCTGTTTGATCTTGATCTTGGTAGCTACTTCAAAAAAATATCATATGCCTGTTACAGTTTTTCTCTTATCTCATGGACTGTACCTTTTCTCCTTTCGTCGTATCACTCCCTTTGTACTTGGTATGTATCAAGTCTATTGGGAACACTGCCTTTTTCTTGCTAGTCCAATTCGCCCCATGTTTGTTTGTCTTTAACTTGTTTGTTTGTTTCTTTCCTTGTATTACGGACAAATCCCTCCTCGGTCAATTCTCTTATATTGACCTCGTAGTTCCCTACCTTCCCACGTACTTGATGACGCGTCCCCCCCTTACCTAAACATTCCTCGACATTCCATGTAGTTCTCTGATGACGCATCCCCTCGTATATTTACTTGACCGTCTGTACTTGTATTTCTTTACACTCGTTCTACGCAATCTAGCGTGCTCTTGTGTGTCCTCTCGTCCGATTGACAAGAGTCCCTCGTCCTCGATAACCATCGTCCTTGACCATCATCTCTCGAAACCTTCAAGCCCTTGTTCTTCGTAGCCCACTCAGACGCAGAGTCTCTTCGTGAGTACCTCCTGAGGAGTACGAATCCTTCGAGTCTTCCTTTGTATACGCTTCGCGTAACAATGCCATTTCAGATGTGCCATTCTACACCAGATTCGTCCAGTTCCCAACTGGAGAGCTTGTTCTCCCAAAGATTTGACACAATCACAAATTTTGGCCATATTTCCACAATGCGATTGGTGCCATCAATGGGAGTCACATTCCGATTGCACTTCCAGCACACTTGTGTGGACAGTTTCACAACAGGAAAGGGTTCCTCTTTCAAAATGTGCTTTTCATTTGCGACTTTGACCTCAACTTTACATATTCACTCACTGGTTGGGAAGAATGTGCAATGGACACACAAGTATACGATGATGCAATCTCCACTGATCTACATATCCCCCAAGGAAAGTATTTGTTGGCTAATGCTGGCTACCCCCTTTGACCACAACTTCTCATACCATACCATAATGTCCATTACCACCTTGCGGAGTGGGCCTGGGCAAGCCAAAGGTAGGTCTATCTGCTTATCTGCTTTTCGTATTGCTCTTCTAATTGACTTCATTTCTCAGGCCAAAAAATAAAGAAGAGCTTTTCAACCTTCGTCATGCCTCAGTCTGCAACATTATCAAGTGAATCTTTGGAATCTTGAAATGCTGTTACTGAATTCTACACCTTGCCCTTGAATACAAGCTCGAAGTTCAAGCTTGGTTACCCACTGGCCTTACAGTGCTTCACAATTTCATTTGCATCCATGAACCCAGTCCAGTCAGTAGTGAACAAGAGGACTCAGACTTGGATTATGAAAGTGATGAGGGCGATGAGCATCAAGCCCAGGACAATGAAGACAATGGTGATGTTGACAAACCACCCAGCAGATGTGACCCTGCCAATCCTATGGTAGCCAAAGAGCACAATGCTATGGTGGCTGAAGAGCACAATACAGTGAGTGCAATACGGGATGGCATTGCGCAGCAGATGTGGGATGAATATCTGGTCGTTTTGTCAAATTGTTGTGACTTGGAGTCAGACAATGATAGCATTGATTACAATATCTCTGGTTTTGATATGTATATACTAGCATGATCATATGAATTCATTGATTTGTGAAGGTGGCCATGGGCATACAACTGTGACAGCAAATGATAGCTAATACAACTACAACTCCATACCAGCTGGATTTTCAAAATCGTACAGATTAGAAATATACAAAACACATTTGTCATTGTCTGGAAGTGAAGTAAATACCACAGCAATAGCAGGTTCCTTTGTGAGGTGCATATTTATGAATCGCTTCTGTTTGTTAGTCAACCTGGCAACATTATAAAGGTGGGTGATTGCAGACTGAACACTTTTCAGCAGGTCAAGATAGTTATTGGATAGTGAATCACCAAGGTGCCAGATGGAGGAGTCAATCACATGAAGGGCAACAGAGGTTGAGTTCTTGCCTGTGTTCCTACTGCTACCACTTGCAACCTCAACTGCTGACCTGCACGAAACTAGTTTCATGCATACACATAGCAAAGCAGTCATCCAAGAAGCAGAATTTCCACAGCTTTCTGTGGAAAATATTCTTTGATACCATATGGAATGATAGCCCCTATCATGAGCTATATACCCTATTTTTCCAGATTTTTCTACCTACTGGTTATTGAGATATTCATTAATCTCTCTAGTCATACCCTTACACCTGCAAATATGTACATAACATACTATTTTTTTGATTTCTCTTTATTTATCTGATTACTTAGCTAAGTGCCAGTGAGATGAAGTGATCATGTGACCACTAGCTACCATGTGACCTTGTCCCCATTAGTCTGTACAGCCCTGCACAGCATAGCTAGCTTCTTTGGCAGAGCATTCCAAATTTGGACTCCTTTGCTCAAAGTGCTTTCCTTAGTGTGCCTGGGTTTGACAGCTTGTGCCTGGCATTAGTAAGCAATTGTGCCTTAATTTATAAGCCACCAAGCCCTCTGATTGGCTAGCACAGCCTCTTGTATTTATGTATATAAAGGGGAGCATTTTGACCTATAGAGAGAATCTCATTTTCTACCTTAGATAGTCTCATTTGATAAGAGATCCCCTGGGAAACCTAATAAGACCTAATAAGGCAAGGTACCCCAGAGTGAAGTAAATAGGAGTTTAGAACTACTATTAGGCTATTAGGACTTGTACCTAAATAAAGGACAAGTACTTAAGACTATCCTTTTGAAAAAAACCCCTTTTTGGGCAACAAAATGCATCTGGTTCCTATTAGTAAGCAACCTAAGCGTCCTGTAGTACCAAATAAGGGCTACACTTCGCCTCTCTGAGCCAAACTTGCCTACTCCTTAGATAAGACAATAAAATTGAGTTATAATAACCCTTCTGAGTCTACTAAATGTACCGTCAAGTTAACTACCAACCAGGAACTGAGCATCTTGACATCTTGACATCTCAGCATCTTACCAGATTACCCCAGCATCTTGACATCTTGACATTTTGACATCTCAACATCTTGCCATCTAGACACTATATTCCTAGGGCAATCTATTACCCTTCTGTTAGCATTCTCCTAAGCAAACCTTTGCTAGGGCTCATTAGGACGACCTACCTATAGGACTCCTACCCCTATCTTGTCTAGACTTACTATCCTAAGGGATTAGCCTAAGTCTACACTTTTCACTTTTAGTTGTAGCTCCCTAGTACACAACAAGACCAAGTTTGCTATAGCTGGCTGAGTGACTAAGCAACCTAACACGACCCTCTGCTTACATAAGCACTGCTTCTGGATGTAACATTCCCAGAAGTTCCCTACCCACAAATCATTAGCATTAGGCAAAACCTAGGCCAAGTCCCTAAATCATCCACCTTTCATACTATTCAAGTATAAGTTTCCACAGTTACTAGGCAACCCATTGCCATTATCTTGAGCTAATTAGGTGCATAATACACCTAGGATCACCTTTACTAACCAGACCATTAGCTGAAACCCTCTTTAACGACCAATCTGTAAACTTATGTGGAGGATTGGCGAACAAACCACAGCTCCTAGTACACTAAATTTCCCCTTCCTATTCAGAATCATATCCATTACCCCTAACTCTGCCAAGGGTAGACTCCTTGTACTTTCCTTGAGCAAAGTGTTCTAGCCTGTGGAGACAAGACACATTGTCTGAGGATTACCTATTTTGGTTGGTTCTTCGTTGTCTTGTCTAGAAAGAAGACACCACACTGCCAGAGTGATGGCTACGTTTTGTTGTGTGGATAGAGGGGGAGGGTGACGATATTATTGAAGATGAAGGATCAGCTGGTAAGAAGAGAAGAGACAGATTGGTTGGATCGGTCTCATTGCCAGGTGATAACATGAACATAGGGCGTTTCCTGGATTCAGACGAGGTTGGAACCCTGTGAGAAGGCAAACTGTCGGAAGGAGAGGAAGCAGCTGGAGTGAACGAATTGGTGGCTGATGTGGTTAATGAAATGGCACGCATGACAAGGATTTAATTGACATTTGAACTACCAGCTGTGACTGTCGGAAGAGTGCTGACATTAACAGTTGGTAATGTACCAATAGCACTGCTAAGATCTTCTTCTGCATTACTGTCATGATTATCAGCAATGTTGGAGGAGCTGCCAGCGGTAGGCTGGGTGCTGGATGTGGTGGCATCACAGTTGATATTTTTTCACCAATAGATGGTGAGATCTGTAGATCCACCAGTTGGATAGATTTGCTCTATCTATTCAAGATATGGTCAGCCTGCATTTCGGAAACACATGAATTTCTGTGAAAGGGAGATCAAATTATCTTGAAGTCTATCGGATTACTGTAGTTTTCGGCTAGCTTGGCAGCGTGAGAATTTTAGTAAAAATTCGACACCCATCTTCCTATTGTTATAGTGCCCCAACGCTTCACTTAAATTCGACGAAAAGGGTACCAATCAACTCAGAACACTCCAGAGAATGCATCCATCTTGGACCGGTGAAGAGATAACAACATTTCGGTATTTCGATTTTGGGGGATTGCCAGAATCTTGTGGTATGTGTTATCGAGCTCGTACGAAGGATCCAGCTATAGATACCACCTCCTGCAGGATCAGAACACTAGATTCTGCCCACCCTCATCCCCTGGTTGCACTTTGTGGCTGCCTCCATCTGATTACTGCTACCCGTTTCCCCCTCCATTATTCCAGCGGCTACCTGGCGTCCAGGACTGGCCGGTAGCATATAACAAGTCATGGCACGATACAAGGAAGGAGCCTTAGCTGATAGACCAGGAGGCGCATCTCCAGCAGTGATGGTGTCTGTAAGTCTCCTTTCATGTGTTTGTAGCTCGTGGTCATCCCTCCTAGGATAAATGAAGCTAGCAAAGGATACTTTATGAATTTAAATGCCCCCCGTTCATATGGGGACCTGGAGATGATTCAGCACCTCCGAAGAGGATGATGGTGAATGAAGGGATTGGGTGGACGAGGATGATGGTGAACGAAGGGATTGGGTGGACGAGGAACAGGCTGTGTTTACAGTATTGCTCAGGATGAGCTGAAGCAGGTGCAAGTGCAGTATGACGAAGCTGCACCTGGAGGCACAGAGGAAAGTCATGGATAGCACGCAATGTCATGGTCCGATTCAGACACACCACCGATATTTGTTACGGTCATGTTCTCAGATCCACCAATTTGTTGTAGGAACGTGCGTGAACATGAATGCTTTTGTGTGTTCAAGTTCATGAGGTTGAGTCACCATGACTCACTCAGAGGCTGCTTCGCGACAAATCATATGATGTATTGAACGAGATGCAATGATCAAAAACAAACAATCTACTCATCATCAAAAGTCCCAAAACTAGGGAGTACCAAAATACCTGCCCTTGCCGCCTCAAGATCATCCTCAGCATACTCAAAGATATTGATCGCTGTGCCAATTTCGATGTCAAGCCAATCCTGGAGTTCTGATAATTGTATATACTTGCGGCTGAGGTGATTCAGGCAATAAAAGCCTTTTGCCCTCAGAACAGGTCTGAATCGTGAGTAAATGACTCTATCTTTATTCCTCCCACTGTGAGTGTCAAGATATGAGAACCATTCGATGAGATCAGGAACAGGCTTGAGTAGACTTGGAGCAGGTGAAACTGAGCGCATGTTCTGGGATGTTGGTGCACTAAGCCCTGATTGAGCGGATGGCTGACCTGGCAATCCAGTGCCCTGTGGACCTGCTCCCCATTGTGGTAAAATGAAGATGGGGGGGGACAGCCAGGGTATCTGTATCCAACTGTCCCATTGGTGCATCGCTCTGCTGGTTGGGCGAGGACCTGGCATGTGGTGCGTTCTCAAGAGCAAGGCGAACTAGTTTTTTGTCGATCGTCGCTAGACCTTCCATCTGATCGATACACCCAGGCCATATCAGTAAAGTAAGCTTGAATTGTAGTAGTAGGAGAATACGTACGATTTGTATAGCCCAGAAAGATAAGTTGCTGATTGTCAGCATTTGACATACATTACCACCACTCGGACTGTAGCACCACCTGTCAGTGCCCTTCGAGTGAATATCGCACTTCCATCGTTCTTGGAGCTTCTTTATCAGCTTGAGATGGCGACCAGCTCCATCCAGCTCTGGGTCAACAGACTCAGACGCTGTCTTCTGCTTGCTAGCAACACCAGATGTTGTGTTAGAATCTTTTGCACCCTGAAAATAAAAATGTCATTGGAGTCGTGAGAACAGAAAACGAAGCCTACTTACACCTTTGCCATGGCGGGAGAAGCCACTGTTTCCAAGGGAGGCTACATCTTCAAATTGGACGACTGGATTCTTGGGTGCGCGAGTCAACTTACACCCACTAGGTAGACGTCCGGGTACGATGAGATCCTGTAAGCATCCTATGAATATATCCAGTTCATTGTTTGAATGGATTGAGGTTGATGCCTGCTTTGCTTTGTCAAAGTCCAGACGATACTGGAGGCGGACTGCCTTGGGGTGTCATTCCATCTTCTCAGCAATGATGTCACGGAGTGCAGTAAGTGTGATGGTGGACAGTATCTTGAATGGAGCGTGTGTACCGTCTGGACAAGGGGCTGAGCACTAAATGGTAAAAGCTAAAAAGGCTAAAAGTGAATAAAATGATGAGGGGAAACCTTTCGACAGAACAAGTGCCACTTACCGTCATTATCATCGGAGGTGGCGGCTGTCTTAGCAGTTTGCTGCTTGTGTTTTCGGCATGCCTAGGGTGCTGCAGCTGCCACAGGTTTAGAAGGGCAGCGTTGATAAAGAAGGTTGTCGAGTGCAATGTCAGAGTCCTCATCGTTAGATGAGCCCTGTACGTCATCGAGATTGAAGTTCTCACTTGACGTCTCGCTCTGGCCTTTGTCGTCAAGATCCATACACTTGGGTTCACTCATCCCTGTGGTCATGACACTCAAGAGTTGGTCTGCACTCCTGATCGCCTCTGCAGGGAACATGGGAATGTCCATGTCTTTATTGTCTTTATCAAAAGTTGTGGGACCATAAGTTTCATCAAGTTCAGCAATAGAATCCAAATAGGCATTTTGAGTATCGTCTAAGGTTGATAGGATCGTGGATCGTTTCTGTCCAGATGGGGCTACTAGTACTACAGGTGAGGCGCCTGTATTCTCTGGTATACGCTGGTCCTTGGTTGAAACCTTGGGCTAGGACTTGGCTGAGGTATGAGCATTGCGCTGGGAGGTAGGGGGAACGCTGGACCGAGAAGTACTAGATGCATGAGAACGGCGCTTGCCTTGTGTGACCTGAGGCTCATTCGGGAGTGCGCTGGTCTTCGTAGAGCAAGCAGTGGTCTCATTGAGCCCACATATGTCAGAGAGCCCACTCTGTTTGCATCTGTAGCAGACTTTGGCCCTGGTCCCTACCAATATCACAGTGGTGAACAGGAGGTTATTGACTTCACAGAGAATGACAATGGTAATGATCACTAATAATTCCATGGTATATTGAATTACATATCTTCCTAACTGACTGCTGCTCCTGTCCCTTGTATATAGTATGTTTGTCATTATAATCTGTGTATGCTAAGTTGTCCCACTAGTAGTAATGAGTCCCCTCAATCCACACTTTAAGCACAATGACAGGTCCTTCCATATGCTCGACAAAGGTCAATGCCTGGCCTTCCTGGGTTCATATAGTGTTCTTGCTCCTCACTAGGATTGTCATTCCATGACAAGAGGTATTTGAATATTGTTCCTAGGCTATCAAAATCATTAGCCCATCCAATCCAGTTGCATATCTATTGGAATGACCATTTTTGCACCACATGAAAGTACTAGCAGCCTCCATGACGGAATGAGTATGTGTCATAGGGACGTGAATCAACTTCAATATCAAGGAGGTTATTACAAAAGCATTCAAGAAATGCTTGGGAGGTCTAGCATTAGCAAGAAGCATTCAGCTACATTATGGTTAGAGTCATAGTCCAGCTTTTAGTATACCAGAGTATCAGTTGGATCAATACTAATGCTGTTTGTGCCAATCCTCTTGCAAAATACCAAATCATCCAGATTTTGAATCTTCTTCCATGAGAGTACCCACCAGATGGCAAATGCACATAGCAGGCATATCCATGGTCATTTAGGCTAAGTGTACAAATAGAATGGAGCAATCCCTGTCATTTAGAATGTCAGCTAGCTGGGGGCCTATTTTAAAAACTCACATACCACCATACTGATGGGTCTTTCAGAAGGGTAAATTGAGCCAAATTCAGAAATCCTCTGCCTTCATCTTGTCCATATTTGCCTTCAGAAACATCTCAGGTGAAGCATTGAACCAGTGGTTCTCCATTAAGGAATCCTTGACTTGGAAAATCACATCAGTCCATATAATTTGCAATGTTTCATCATAATACTAAAGGAGACATGTCATTGACACAAGATAGAGCAGGTGAAGCATTATATGAATGACAAACCCAGCCCACTCAACAGAATTCTCAGCTTTTTGTTTCCGTGTTGTTGGACCATACTCTTGCCGTGGAGTATTGCAGGCAAACTCCCAGAGTTGCCTTATTATTGCTTTGTCCATTGCACAAGCATTTGTCACTACCTCTCCTGAGTAAGTCTAAAGAAATAATCTTGAATGTCAGCTACTAGTAGGAGTGGCCATATCAAATGTGGGCCCATACCTTACATTGTCACAGGCTAATCATGTACTATGAAACAACCACTAACAGAGATGGGTTGCCAATGTACTTGCCTGGAACAGATGGATGCTCCATCCACTGGTTTGTGCCAAGGCCACATTTGTGACCAAACTTATGACTCATGGATGCTCATATTTTTTGTGCTGTATTGTATGTGGCATGTGAAATGCTGGAGTCCTTGACCTAGCCTATCCATATATCATTCTCATCACATCTGACAAGGATCATCAGGGAAATGCAATGCAGAGTGCAGCTGTGCAGAATGTAGCCAGCTCACTTCTCCATGATTCATAGGGCAATCCACATTGGAAACTTGTTTGGAAGGTTTTGATACATTCCCTCTACATCATCTGGCCAGTTGACCTTGCCAATGGCAACAAGGGAGTCTTTGAATTGGTTCCAATAGCTGTAAGAGAACTGTCAGATTCATATTTGATGATTTGCTTATTTCCAACACATTACTGCCTGTAGTTGGATAGTGTTGACTCTAAAATCACCCTTGCAGATGCTACTGTCAAATTTTGAGCAAGGGCATCTTCATCACCTGTGGTGGTTTGTTTCTGACTTGGAGCAGGACCACTAGTACTGGTGCCTGCTTAAGGGTTGTAAGTTTGAGAGATTTTCTCAACAACAGTGTCAATCTGAAAGCTGTTGACCATTGATTTGACCCCTTCATCCCGGTTATCATCAACAGCTGCAACACTGATCTTCTGATACTCATCAAGATAAGCTGTTGTATTCTTGAGTATGGTGAGAGCAGTGAGTGACATGATGGTGGTTTAAGTTCAAGGGGTTTCACATGACTCTTGCAACATGTGTGGACATCACACTTGCAGTTGTGCATTCTCCAGGTTGACTGATCCTTTCCTTCACTCATGTTAAAGGCCATTGGCCAGGAGGTCCTCATCCTTCCTTGTGTAGAACAAGAGTTTACACCTGAGCATAAACCTCAAACAGAGGAGTGTGTGGTGACCTGGAAAACAACAAAGCAAGACTTGCAAATGCAGCTCCAGCTTTACAAGCTTCCAGTGAGTGGAGTAAAGCCAGTCCTACTGAAGACACTGCAGGAGTTTTCAGGTAACCAAAATGCATGACTGAGGTAGATCATATTAAATGTGATCACTTAGGCAATGTGCTGACCTGGGTGTGACAGCCTATTTCAACCACAAAGAAAGAGAAGACATAGGGTCCATATAGCATGGAAATTACTCTCCAGGAAATGAATTGTGACATAGTTTGGTGAGAAGGATTGTATAATCATATACCAAAGCAAGAAGAGCACAAGTCATGTTTAGTGTGGCCTGGAAGACAACAAAAGGGCTGCAAACAGCAACTGGGTGAGCATGTTTGTACTGGGCTCCAGTTGTAAAACACATAGTCGGTGTCTTCTTTCTAGATATGTACTTGTGTGATGAGGTAGCATGTGTACAGTGCTATTGATTGAATGAATACCCCTAGAGTACAGCATGGGTAAATTCCTGGGTCTTTGAGCTCCAACCCATACAAAACCCATACAAAACCCATACCCACCAACCCATGGGTACTTGTGTTCATGGGTGCCTGATGTGGGTAGATGGGTACTCTGCGTGAGTTGGCAGGTCTTTACCCATGATGGGTCTACCCATGGGTATATATAAAATTGTGTGCAACATGTTGATGGATGCAATCTCTGCTTCATTCATGTTGGAGTTGACTCACACACACTTCTCCATTGCAGTTGATCCATCTGGTTCACTTACAGTCCTGTCTACATCAATGACAACTACAATCCCATGGAGAGCATTTTCTTCTTCAAT
>JBBPRB010000389.1:0-17114 GCA_038092815.1 Hortiboletus rubellus | reverse complement strand
CCTTCACCATATCACAGGATACCCCTCCAACCCTTCACATCTTCACCTCTTCACCTCTTCACCTCTTCACCTCCTCACCTCCTCACCTCTTCACCCTGTGGTATGACTATGCCTTCTCTTCTGATCATATATTATTCTTCCATTTCTGATCCATGCCTCCTCCTCATGCCTTTCATGTGCTGCCACACCCATGCTTCTTCATTTATGATCTTTCATTAATTTATGATCTCTGCCACACCCTCATGGTCAGGGTTATGCTTCCATTTCATGGCTGTACTGATACATGTGTTGCACATATGTTTAGGGACTCATCTTATCTATAGATTTATGCACAACATGTACATACTTTATGTAGTATATAAAGCCCCCCAAGTGGTGGCCAAGGCTCTCCAGTCTTGCCCTCCTTGGAGTTTTCCCTTCTGCTCCTCTGGCTGACTCACTCCCCTCTCCCTATCTTTATGTGGGTTGATTCCCCTAAACTATGTCCTCAAGAAGTTAGCTACCAAGTGTATTCAAGAGCAAGCAGCCTCAGCAAGAGCCTTAGGTTGTTTCAGCCGAAAGGTCATTAAGAATCACTGGGTTTTTGATGAAAAATCTGATGGCCGTAAACATGCCCAACTCGTAGCGAAAGGTTTCTCGCAAGTCGAAGGTCTTGATTTCGATCAGATCTTTAGCCCAGTTGTTAGATTCGAAACTGTGCGATGTATGCTCGCCCTAGCCGCCTTAGAGAACTGGCATTTGTCTGGTCTTGATGTGCAATCTGCCTACTTATATGGCAAATTAGATGAGGAAATCTATATGGAATTCCCAGAAGGCTTTGCGCCTCCTCATCTCAAAAAAAAAGTTCTCCGATTACTCTGCGCCCTATATGGGCTTAAACAAGCAGGCTTAGCTTGGTGGAACGAGCTCAACCAATCAATGAGAGAACTAGGCTTTGAGCGACTGAAGACAGACGCCGGCCTCTTCATATACAGAAAAGCAAACCAAATCGTCGTAGCTATAATCTACGTAGACGATGCTCTCTTCTGTGGCCCCTCAAAAGCCTTTGTAGAAAAAATCAAGGCTGCCTTCATGAAAAGGTGGGAATGCCGCGATCTTGGGGAAGCACGCGAATTCCTCCGAATGAATATTCATCGAGACGATCGCCGGTTACATGTAGACCAGCGCGAATACCTCGAGAAAGTACTTGAGCGATGCGGAATGATCAACGCAAAACCTGCTCGTACACCTCTCCCTCAGGGTTATCAACCTGAGAAGAATACAGCCCCTGTCAATACGGAACTTCGGACGCAATTCCAGACAGTAATCGGCTCGCTATTATACCTAATGCTTGGTACTCACCCAGACATTGCTTATGCAGTCACACAAATGGCGTGACAGTCAGCCAACCCATCACAGGAACACTTAGATAAGGCCCTGTATATTTGCCGTTACCTACTTGGCACTCGCGTCTATTCGCTTGTGTATGACGGATCCTCTGGATGCGGAATTACCGCTTGTACTGACTCCGATTGGGGAGCAGATCTAGAAACTCACCACTCCCAAACGGGATTTTACTTAAAGTTGGCGAATGGTGTTTTCCTTTGGAATTCACATTTACAAAAAACCACAGCCCTCTCTTCCACAGAGGCTGAATACATGGCCTTGAGCGACTGTTCTCACCAGGTCATATGGGTTAAACAAATGTTTGAGGAATTAGGGTTCCACCTCAAATCCATTCCCATTTGTGGCGACAATCAAGGTTCTATTTTCATAGCTAACAATCCTGTCACTGAATGTCGCACCAAACATATACCCATATGCTACCATTTTGTACGCGACGCTGTAACCGATCAGCATGTGGAGATCTTCTATATCGAAGGGACTGACAATCCTGCCGATATGTTCACTAAGAACCTCGGATATGTCAAATTCGAGCAATGTAGATCTCAAATTGGCCTAGATATCAGAAGCGCAGTTAGCAGGACTAACTAGCGATATACTTCACTACCACCTAAATGCTTACGCGATTACCATGCGCTTAGCAAGGGGGAGTGTTGAACGAACTCGTAATACACAGTAGTAGTTCATTTATAGTAGTTAGTTCACACGCACTTCATGTAGCGTATATAGCTTTCGGACTCAGTCATCTGAGTTCTAATTTACTCTTGACCAGCAACCGCTATCATCTCTGAGTTACCACCCACATCAGGTAAGCCAAGTAACTGCGTACTGCATGCTTCCGACACCCCCGGTCTGCTAAGGCCATCGCCAAGGAAGTCCAGATTCGCTCGATCCGTGACTTTCTTCAAACACGAGAGCGCCCCGCTGACCTTTTCGATGCAGAATTCCAGTCATTCGTCAACTCGGCGACTAAGTTCTTCCTTCTCCACGACTCCCTATGGCAACGGGAACCCCATGGCCATCACCAGTTAGTGGTACCGGAGCCCCGGCGGTTTGGACTTATTAAGGAGGCTCACGATGACCTTGGGCACAAAGGTGTCTTCACAGTCTGCACCCGCTTGCTCCTCCGCTTCTGGTGGCCAATGCTCGTCGACGACGTCAAGTGGTTTGTCCACACTTGTCATGAGTGACAGATCCGCCTGTCCTACCGCTTCCACATCCCCCCGACCATCCCGGTAGTCAGTGGCCTGTTTCAAAAGGCCCACCTTGACACGATGGTGATGCCCCGGTCTGCCGGCCGCTAGTACATTGTTTAGGCCCGCTGTGCCTTGACCTCCTACCCCGAGTGGCGGCTGCTGCGTATGGAGAACGGCTCCACCCTCGCCTCATTTATTTTCGAGGATATCCTCTGTTGCTGGGGCCCTTTGGCCGAGATCGTCACTGACAATGGTCCCGCTTTTATTCAGGCCTTGGACGTCCTAGCTGCCCGGTACAAGATTCGGCACATCCACATCTCCCCCTACAATTCCCAGGTGAACGGCGTGGTCGAACGGCGTCACATTGATGTCCGGAAGGCCATCATCAAAAGTAACCCCGGGGGGGAGTCTCGCTGGCATACCGCCGCTCACTCTGTCTTTTGGGCCGAGCGTGTAACCATACAACGGTCCACCGGTCTGTCCCCTTATTTCATGGTGCACGGCGTAGAACCTCTGTTCCCCTTTGACATCACCGAGGTGACATTCCTCGTTCCACCCCCAGATACCAACCCCCTCTCCTCGTCTGGACTGACGGCTTGGCGCGCCCACCAGCTACAAAAACATCAGGAGGACTTGGAATCCATTCAGGAGCGTGTCCTCAAGGCTCGTTTCGAGTCTATTAAGCACTTCAAGGCCGCTTTCAAGAACCGAATCAAAGACTTCGACTTCCATGCGGGAAGTCTTGTCTTAGTCCGAAATACCCGCATCGAAAAGGAGCTGAACTGGAAGACGAAGCCCCGGTACCTCGGCCCAATGGTGGTCCTTCGCCGGACTACCGGAGGCTCGTATCTCTTGGCAGAGTTGGACAGGGCGGTCTCCCAGCTGCGTTACGCCATGTTCCGTCTTATCCCCTACTATCCCTGTCTTTCCTCCTCCATTCGCACAACTGACCTGACAGGAGTCACCAACGAGGACCTTGACAGGATGGCAGAAGAACACATCAACGAGCCTGTCAAAAAAGAGCTGGAGTCCTATGACACGGACTAGCATTTCCCCCTCTCGTACCATAGCCCAGTTTCTACCCCAGGATTAGTCTGGTGATCTCTGCTTCTCTGTCTGCTATGCTATGCTAAAAACTCTACTACAGACATTCCGCCATACTTAGTCCGTTTAAACAAAACACTCAGAAAAACATCATAAAAACAAAGTACAAACAAAAAGATCCTCTCTCACTTTCTCTCGTGTCCTACCATACACTCGGACTATAACCTTTCGATTCTAATGCGCCCCGGGACACTGCGCACCTTACTTACCATAGACCACCTCCACCGAATACCGCCGAGGTAAGACCGGTAGGCATAGAAGCCAATAGAAGACCGAAGAAGACAAGTTGGGCGGCATCCCGCATCGGTTCCCTCACCTTTCTTCCCTTACCTACCTAGTTCCCTTCCTAACACCTTTGTCCCTTTATTCTTTCCCTTTTCCTTTCACTTATCGAAGACCGGACATTATGATACATTATACAACTATGCACAGGATAGGCGAAGAGCGGCGGACTACTATGGACTACTGGACTACCGGACTACCTACACGTCCAGCTCCGCCATCACCTCACCATGCTCCACCTCCAAGGCCTTGATGTTGGCACGGACTTGGTACAGGTGGGAGTGGAGGACGCTGAGGCGCCTCACGAGCCCGTCTCGTGCCTTCTGGACGGCTGATTTTCCCACTGGCTTCTTCGCCACTACACGTTTCCAACTTCGCATTGTCAACCAACTTACGTCAGCAGGTTGGGTCTGACTGGGGACAGTCAGAACGTTTTCCCGTTGTCCTCTATCGCTCTCCGGACTTCCGGACTTCCTGCATCTCCCTCAGACATCCTCCGGACTAGCGTCGGACTAGTCGAGTAAGTCCCCAGACTTCTATCTTTCACTCACCCACTTTACAGAGTCCCTTTTGGGGCAAATATACTCACTTCCCTACCCCCTTTCTGGCCCGGGACTAGTGGTTCCCACCTCCTAGTCTCCTTCAGGCCCCTTAACATCTTTACAGCATCCAGCAATGTCTGGCAACCTGCACCTCCTTTTCCGCCTCTCCACCCCTCTGGCTTTGGATTGTCCCTTTGGAGCCTCAGATTCATCTACTGATCTCTTCAAGGAGTCATCTTCCAATAGCCACCACCCCCCACACTCTTCTCCCCAGTCTATCCTCTGTGGAAGCTGGGACATCCACCCCTAAGAGGGGGATAGGGACTCCGCTCCCCAACTCTGGCCTTTGATTAGGCTCACTTCACTCTGTCCCTCACCCAACTCTGACCAATTTCGGTTGCATTTTGTATACCACTCCTTACTTCTCCGACACCTCCTCAGTCCCCTTCTCCTCCTCATAATCCTCCGACACCTCCTCCATTTCCTCCACCATCAACCCAACCATCTCCTTGGCCACCTCTGCTTCCTCACCCTCTTGGAGGTACTTCTCCTCTGGTTCTTCCTCTGTCTGGTACATCTCCTCCTCCTTGAGCTCCACCAAGCTCTCTAGGAGCTGGTTTTGTTGATCCACACGTTTGTTATGCGACCGTAGAGTGTCGCGGATTTCCCAAAGGACCTTCACGAGATCCGCTGCCTCTCCCTCCAATCCCCTTACCCTGCTTGGGCCCATCTCTGGCACCTCTATACATGCCTTTTTCCTCTGTCCCCTCAGCAACTCCTCCTCCGCTTTCCTCCTCCGCTTCGTTGCCCCCTCTGATCCCTCCACTCCTGGCCATAGGCACTTAGCCTTGGCCTCCTGACATGGCATGCATGATGTTGATTTTCCAGGACCAAGTATACACTCAAGGTCCTGGTTTTTGCACCATATGCACCTCGGCACCTCTGACCCCATTTGTGCCTTCTCCTTCCCCTTCTCTGTCCCTGCTTGCTGCTGTCAAGCCACCTGTTTGGCCTGATTTTGTCAGCTTGCACACTCTTTGATCTCTGGCTGACCATGCACCTATCACCATGTAGCCTCCTTTGCTTCCACCTCCCTCTGCACAGCCTCCTCTGCTATGCGTTGTGCCTCCGCCTCTGCCTTGCACTTCACCTCCGCCTCTGCCCTCTCTCGCTCCTCCTCCACCCTCCTCATCTTACCTCGATGCCGCCACTCCACAAACTTTGCAGCACAAAGATCATCGTCATCTTCTGTGCACTCCGCAAGGTGTGCATTGGATCAGGACTTGATATTGTCGATTTTGAACATGGTGATGGTTGTGGTTTAAGGAGCATCCGACCCCCTTCACAGACTTTATAGTTCTCCCTGAAATCTGACCTCCACCCTCAACTCTGCTCATTTCCACCTCCACATTGTCCTCCTATGGCCCTCAGGGGTTCGGGCCTAAGATGGGGATACTGTCATATACCGTGCCAACCCCTAGCACAACTCTGGCCTCCAGGCACAACTCCGCTCCTTCAGGAGTGATCTTCAGTGTGTTCTCTGTTAATATGTACCTCTGTTCCTCTGGACATTCATACTCTGACTAATTCCTTCTTACACTCTATACTTACGATACTCCTTTGTTCCATACATAGTTTAGTTCAATCTTTAGATACCTTCGACCTATGCATGCACAGCTCCGGTATTTATCCTGCCAGAGTGCAGCACTGGCTTTCTTATCTCCCGCTCTCTGTCTCAGTCATCTGTTACTAATACTATACTTTCCCTCCGTATATAAACTCCCAGACACTCCGTGTACAGTAGCTAGATTATCAACTTGGACAGACTCCTGTTTCCTCTGTTATCTCTGTTCCTTTCCACTCCGAAATACAGGACATGAATGACAGCAAGGGTACAGCACATAAGCTGAAGCCAAAGTCCTAACCCGTCCATACAACTCCAGAGTTTCGGAGTTCCACCAGGAGCTGATCGGTTTTTAACACTAATTCCCAAAATGGAAATAATAATTGGAGCTTTGACAACAATGAGTAACTTTTGAGTGTCTGACGATTGCCCACCGGCTATTCTACTTGATTGTCCCTGGCAACAAGAGAATCTAGTGGCTATTGAAGAGAAATTTAAAGGGACCTATTTATGTTTTGTCTATGAAAAGGACAATGAAACAGGCAAAATGGGAATATTAGCACCCCTGGGCAATGCCAACGTTACTAAGCCAATGGGTGACTTAGTCACACAGCATGCCACTAATGCCACATACCTAGAAACAGTAGTAATGGATGTGTCACGAGAATTACCTAAAGAGGTAACCAACTGTTACCTATCATGAATAATGAGCCGCACCACATCTGAACGAGCAGGCCACAGAAAGTATGATATGATGAAGGACATAGAGTACAAGCAATATAAATTAGGAGAAAACCTGGTTATTCGAGTGCAGAAAACAATAACTCCGACAAAGAGTCCTCTCAAGGATGCCTACTTCCAATTATTCCAACCCAATCCTGCTATTACTAAGTACGGCACCACCACTCCTTCATATGATAACAGTTGTCTCGCCCCTATCTCTTCACTTGTTTACACTGCGATAGGCGACTGCCATGCCGATCTCATTGCACTTAATTTGCTGCAGTATGCTACCATTCTACCAGTAATCGACTACGTTGGGGCTGCTATCAATGTGGCCTATATAATTCCCACATCACTGCCACCTGTCAACCATCAAGTTGACGCCCCTTGCCTAATTTTACCAACGTCACAATTGCTGGATGACGGGTGTAAGATTCAATCACCCTTACCTCTTATGGTATTTATGAGATGTGAGGTCAAGAAACCATTCCTCCCATACTATTACCAGAACCTTGAGGAATTACTCCATTCCTCGAAGAATACTCTCCCCTTCCCCACTCCTCCTCCCACTACCAATGGCAAATGGCATAACCACAACCCCTGCCCAGAGCCTGGGCAAGCTGCAACAATATATTGCCTTACTTCGGAAAGCGATGTAGAGACTGGTACGTCTCTGTGGTCGTATCCCCTTTCTTAGACACATTCTACCGTCTCCCCGTTGCTCTGATATTACCTTCCGGACTTTCCTACCTAGACTGGATGCTTCCGCCGAAGACCAGTGCACGGACTATTAGTCCGGACGCCTTGGTCTAACGTGGTCGACACGGACTTTCACATATGAGTTCATTACACCAGTCTGTTCCTTCCAATCTTATCTTATCAACTCTCCTTATTATTCTGATCTCCTACTTATGTTCTTCGTACCGCTGAAGACCGATCGGGCCTTTCGGGCCCGACGACTTCCCTTCTTAGATTTAACTTCTGTCATTTAGAGTTCTGATCTGTTTCGTGCCTTTTCGTTTCATTCCCATTTTCCCTTGACATATATTACTCTATCGGTCGTAGTGCGAGTCCCGGGTATGCCTGGACTATAAAGCCATGTACCTTAGAGTTAGAAAACACTTTTGGTTGGAATCACGAACTGCTCGAACCTCTTGTCACCACTGTACCGTCACTGTCACCATCACCATCCACCGTCAACGCTCACCATGAACACAACGTTTCCCCGTTGTCTTCTGTCTCTCTCTGGACTCCCGGACTTCCCGCATCTCCCTCGGACATCCTCTGGACTAGCGTCGGACTAGTCAAGTAAGTCCCCAGACTTCTATCTTTCACTCACCCGCTTTACAGAGTCCCTTTTGGGGCGAATATACTCGCTCCCCTACCCCCTTTCTGGCCCGGGACTAGTGGTTCCCACCTCCTAGTCTCCTTCAGGCCCCTTAACATCTTTACAACTGGAGCCCACCGCGAGGGACTCACAAACGGGTTCTACAAGAAGTCTACGGCCGACTGTCCAACGCCAAGAGCTTGAAAATTTACTCGAGCATTTTAGAAATTTGCAGATCGACGTAGAAGACTCGCTTCTACTCCAACTGGTCTCCCCTCGAGACGCCCGTCACAACCGCGCCGATCTCCCTGACATATCAGGGTTTGCCCTTAATCTGTTGTTAGACGGCGACCTCGACCCCTCAGCCACCTCAGCCACCAGCGATCCCGACTGGCTCGGCACCTCTCAATTCCTCCCCTCTACTTCCCCATTACGCGATGCACCGCCTTTGGCAGCCTTAGGCATCTACTCCGACAGCACCGCCTCTCCTAGCCCGGATCTGAAAAATTTATCCGACGGGCGCAACCTAAGCAACCTCATACCAGGAGCGTATATCCACTCGACCCCATTATGACGGTCTGGGAAATCACACTTCACCTCCCAATTTTCTTCTCCTCTATCACCTCTCCCAACAAGTACTTCATCCTCGTCCTCGTCATCTTCCCCGTCCCTCTCCTATCTTCTTGACTACTCTGCGCCTTCTCACCAGGAACATCTTCGGTCTCCGGTCCCTACTCCCTCACCAGTCCTTGCTACTTCCTGTTCCAGACTTTCATCCCCGTCATTGCTGACCGCTCTGACATCGCCTTGGTCCCCCCTTCGCCAACTCCCACCAGCCGTTCCTCCACCAATGGCCCAAATACCCCAGATGCTGCTCCGCGGAACTCAGAATGCCCCAAAGTTGGACAGGAAGACACCGGCCCTGCTGCTGCGCTTCCTCGAAGACGTAGACATCCTCGGAACCGCTGCCATCATCACCGAGGCTGCCAAAATTCGTGCCGCTATAAGGTACGCCGATCTTGAAGAAGCTGAAGGATGGGAGCTTCTCATTGAAGCCACCGCCGTCCTGGCTGACTGGGACGCCTTTGTCGTCGCCGTCAAAAAATTATATCCCAGTTGCGAAGGAGCTAACCGGTATTGCCGCGCTGACATCCAGTACCTCGTCCAAGAATACCGGACTAAGCCAATGAGGTCTATGGAAGACCTAGGCGAGTACCACCTGCCGATCTTGAGAACCAAGTCCGCCAGCGTCTCCTCATTACAAAGACCGCCCACCATCCTTCCGACCCATATCCAATTGCCGACACACTTGAGGCAACGCAGTTCCTCCTCACCGGCTCCGCACTCCATCCCCTTGCTGCCGCTGCCGCCTTACCCCCGGCTCAGCCTTACTACCCCGCCTGGGCAGCGGCACCTCCAGCACCAGTGTATCCACCTCCCGCAACACCAACCGCTGCTCCGGCTATTAAGCAGGAGCAGGTAAGTATGCAGCGCACAGTCCTGAAGAGCTGTGCGTTCTGCTCAAACCCCGCCCACTTTATAGCTGTCCTCTAGTAGATCGCTATATCCAGTCGGGCAAAGCTAGTCGTGGCACCGACAGTCGGTTGTACATGCCCGAAGGAAAGCGCATCCCGTGTGTACCTGGCACTCACTGCCTCTGCGAGTGCCTGGATCGCCTACCAGCCCCCAGATCTGCCTCCACTTCCTCTGTCGTCACCACAGGTATCTTCTCAGTCACTGACGGGTCCGCTGATGCCATACTGGACATCGAACCATCAGTATTTTTGACCCTGGTTTCCGAAGACTGGGACGACACCCCAGATCCCGCGTTTTCCGACCCTGACTTCGAGGAATACCTTGCTAACACCTAGGCCAATTTCCAGTTAGACAAGAAAGACAAAGGGAAGCGCGTACGCTTTGACGGCGTGGAGATGCCACCTCGAAAGACCGGCCGCCCCGGTCCCCGGGCTGCCTCTGTGTCCAAAGAACTCATCTCCCCAGCAGTTGAGGCCTCGCAGTCTTGGACCTCGGGCACCTCAACATCTTCGGCGCCCCGACCTTCGACACCGACCCCGTCATCATCCTCTAGTATTATTCCTCCCCGCATCGACATTACTAACCCATCATCCTCCCTTGCCCCAACAGGCCAATTCAGGTACTCGTTCCCCCTCAAAGACGAGACTGCCCTGAAGCGTCTCCTGGACCAGGTCCTTGCGACCACAGTACCGGTACCGCTCCGGGAACTTATTGCAGTCGCGCCAGACGTCCGTCAACAGCTTAAGGACCTGTCGACGGCCAAGCGTATTCCGGTATCCACTAACTCCGTCCAGGTTAATGAGCTCGCCGGACGTGACCCCGGCACGGTGGAACGTGCGTTCAGTGAGAGCGTTCTCCACAGCGATGACGGTCAGATTGTCGTGCACCATTCGGTACCGCTTTGGGCGCTCGAAGCCAAGGTCGTTGGTACTGGCCAGTCTATTCTCGGAGTCCTTGACTCAGGCTCTGAGATAGTCGCCATGCCCAGACGGGTATGGGAAGACCTCAGTCTACCAGTCAGGTCGGACCACACGATGACCATGTCGAACACTAACACCAGCACCGAGTCCACCCTCAGAGTCGTCGAGAATCTCCGGCTCGACTTCAGTGCTGGCAAGATCTCCTTATAGGGACAGGTAATACCGCGCACAAACTTTGATCTCCTCCTCGGCCGCCCCTTCCACTGCCTCATAAGCGCCGCTACCGAAGACTCCCCCAATGGCTTCCAGACGATCACCCTCCGAGTCCCCCATTTAGGAAAGGTATATAAGCTACCAACCCGTGCTTGGACAGAAGGATGCCCGCGTTGCCGGCGCGGACTATTCTGTTCCAGTCACCGGTCTATCGTGACAGTGGGTTTTTAGACTACGATGATCCGCCAAGAGGTTGGGAAGAGTCATCAAGTATCATTTCTGCTTCACAATTCATCTACCGCGCTCCGTTTTCTCCCTCCCGGACTACATCACTACAGCCGGACTTATCTCATCGTACCCCATCCCCTTCTTACGATTTCCTTGCTTCTACCCAGTCCGCCTTGACGCCTGCCCACCTGGCAGCGTTCAAGGAGACTTACTCATGTCATGCTGTGTCCCGTTCCTTGGCTTACAAGCCGGTGGCCAAGAAGGTTCGGTCGGTCCTGGCTCCTCTCGAGGAGGAGTACCAGGTACTCCGCCATTCATCTGACAACCCAGTAGCCGGACTTCTTCCCATACCTACGCACCCCCCTGACTTCATCCCTGGCTTGCGTTTCACACAGGAACGAGCCGACGTCCTCGATCTAGACCCCACCAATTGGTTGTGGCCGGAGGAACTCAAGCTAGTCCGGTGGATAGTCCACACGCATAAGAAGGCCTTCGCTTGGATTCCAACCAAGCGGGGTCGTCTAGACGAGCGGTACTTCCCGCTGGTGAAGATACCGACCATGCCCCATACGCCCTGGGTACTCCGCAACATCCCGGTCCCCCCGTCCTCATGGGACCAGGCCATCCAGATCATCAAAGACCGTATCGCCTCTGGTGTGTACAAACCGTCCGCTGCAGCCTACTGGTCCCGTTGGTTCTGCATGCTCAAGCAGGACAGTAAGACACTCCGGCTCATCCACGACCTTCAGCCGCTCAACGCCGTCACCATCCAAGACTCGTCGGCCCCTCCATTTGTGGAGCATTTCGCCAAGTCATTTGGCGGGTATGCGGTCTACGGTATGATGGACTTGTTCGCTGGATATGATCAGCGCCTGCTCCACGTCGAGTCCTGCGACATGACTACCTTCAATAGCCCGCTCGGCCCCCACCGTCTCACTACTCTTCCGATGGGTCACACTAATGCCGTCCAGGTTTACCAAGCAGATATGTCATTTATCTTGCAGGACGAAATCCCTGACCACACCAAGCTGTTTATCGATGATGTGCCGGTCAAGACCAAGACCACCCGGTACCAAAGACCGGACGGGTCTTATGAGACCATCCCTGAGAACCCCGGGATCAGGTTATTTATTTGGAAGCACCTGATCGTCGTTAACAGGATTTTTCAACGGTTCGAGAACGTCAACGTCACGATCTCCGCCAAGAAGTTTGTCCTAGCGGCACCATCGGTGACTATAGTTGGACACAAGTGTACCTTCAAAGGGCGCATTCCGCACGAGGCTAAGATCCAGAAGATAATGGATTGGCCGGAGTGCGAGAACCTGACGCAACTCCGTGGGTTCCTCGGAACCTGCGGAGTGGTACGTATATTCATCCGGAACTTTGCCGCTATCGCTAGACCGCTCGTCGGCCTCACACGGAAGGATGTCCCATTCGAATGGGGAGACGCCCAGTGTGATGCAATGACTCATCTGAAGGACGAGATCATTAAGTCCCCTGCGCTCCGCCGCTTGGACTACAAGTCCGGCCGAGAGGTGGTCCTTGCCGTGGACACCTCAGTCATTGCTATTGGTTTTATTCTGTCCCAGGAAGGTAAGGACGGCAAGTGCTATCCGAACTCCTTTGGGTCTATCAGCCTCACGAGCGTCGAGAGCCAGTACTCCCAGGCTAAGCTTGAGCTGTATGGTCTGTTCTGGGCACTCCGGGCAGTCCGCGTTTTCATTTTCGGAGCGACTAACTTTGTTGTCGAAATGGACGCGAAGTACGTGAAGGGTATGATCAATAACCCGGACTTACAGCCGAATGCGTTGATTAATCGGTGGATTGCCGGTATTCTTTTGTTTCATTTCGAGCTTCGTCATATTCCCGCCACTAGGCATGCCGGTCCCGACAGACTATCTCGCCGCCCCTTTTCCCCTAATGATCCGCCAGAGGAGGATGATTTCGAGGATTGGTTGGACGATTCCTATTCTTTGTCCATCACATTACTCAACGACCGGACCTTACCATACTCTGTTACCCCCGCATCGATCCATACCCTCTCACGGTCTCCTTATCGCTCTCCTTCCCTCTTACCTTCATTGGACTACATTTTTCCCCCATCGGACCGTGTTTACGGCTTTTCCCTTACTTATGCTTCTGTGTTCTCTTCTTCCATTGACCCAGACGTTCCGCTGGTCGCTCTTCCTATCCCCCGGTCTGCTAAGGCTGTTGCCAAGGAAGTCCGGATTTGCTCGATCCGTGACTTTCTTCGAACACGAGGGCGCCCCGCTGACCTTTCCGATGCAAAATTCCAGTCGTTCGTCAACTCAGCGACTAAGTTCTTCCTTCTCCACGACTCCCTATGGCAATGGGAACCCCACGGCCGTCACCAGTTAGTGGTACCAGAGCCCCGGCGGTTCGGACTTATTAAGGAGGCTCACGATGACCTCGGGCACAAAGGTGTCTTCACAGTCCACACCCGCTTGCTCCTCTGCTTCTGGTGGCCAATGCTCGTCGACGATGTCAAGTGGTTTGTCCACACTTGTCACGAGTGCCAGATCCACCAGTCCCGCCGCTTCCACATCCCCCCGACCGTCCCGGTAGTCAGTGGCCTGTTTCGAAAGGCCCACCTTGACACGATGGTGATGCCCCAGTCTGCCGGCCACCGGTACATTGTTCAGGCCTGCTGTGCCTTGACCTCCTACCCCGAGTGGCGGCTGCTGCGTACGGAGAACGGCACCGCCCTCGCCTCCTTTATTTTCGAGGATATCCTCTGTCGCTGGGGCCCTCTGGCCGAGATTGTCACTGACAATGGTCCCACTTTCATTCAGGCCTTGGACGTCCTAGCCGCCTGGTACAAGATTCGGCACATCTGCATCTCCCCCTACAATTCCCAGGCAAATGGCATGGTCGAACGGCGTCACCTTGATGTCCAGGAGGCCATCATCAAAAGTAACCCCGGGGGGGAGTCTCGCTGGCATACCGCCGCTCACTCGGTCTTTTGGGCCGAGCGTGTAACCATACAATGGTCCACCGGTCTGTCCCCTTATTTCATGGTGCACGATAAAGAGATTGCAAGTCTCCTTCGGTGCAGAGGCAACAGCAGAAGGGTAAACCCAGTGAGGGAGAGTACTCACTTGCTGTAGTGCACTTGCAAACAAGTTGCTAGAAGTTATTCACAATGTGGGTATGAAGTAAAGAACTTGGATTGTGGGCTCAGAAAGAGCCGGGTTTAAATACAGTACAGGATTGTTTGTACGTATTGTGGAAATATCCATAAAGGATGAAGGGCTGTGTAATGCGCAGCAATAGGCAGCCAATAGCAAAAGGTGCGCTTATCTATGGCGCAATATGCCAAGAGAATGGTGCGATATGTCACCATAATGATATAATATGACGTCATCTGAAGATAAGAATAACTATGACGTCATCGGTCTAGAACAATGATGTCATGGGTCTAGAATGAGTTAGTAATCATGAAGAGCGACCCAGACAAGATAAGGACAAGATAAGAATAAGTCCTAAATATTTCAATACACGGCGTAGAACCTCTGTTTCCCTTTGACATCGCCGAGGCGACATTCCTTGTTCCACCCCCAGATACCGACCCCCTCTCCTCGTCCGGACTGACGGCTTGGCGTGCCTGCCAGCTACAAAAATGTCAGGAGGACTTGAAATCCATTCAGGAGCGAGTCCTCAAGGCTCGTTTCGAGTCTATTAAGCACTTCGAGGCCGCTTTCAAGACCCGAATCAAAGACTTCAACTTCCATGTGGGAAGTCTTGTCTTAGTCCGAAATACCCGCATCAAAAAGGAGCTGAACCGGAAGATGAAGCCCCGGTACCTCGGCCCAATGGTGGTCCTTCACCGGACTACTGGAGGCTCGTACCTCCTGGCAGAGTTGGACGGGGCGGTCTCCCAGCTGCGTTACGCCGCATTCCGTCTTATCCCCTACTATCCCCGTCTTTCCTCCTCCATTCGCACAACTGACCTGACAGGAGTCACCGACAAGGACCTTGACAGGATGGCAGAAGAACACGCCGACGAGCCTGTCGAAGAAGAGCCGGAGTCCTATGACTTGGACTAGCATTTCCCCCTCTCGTACTATTGCCCAGTTTCTACCCCGGGATTAGTCCGGTGACCTCCGTTTCTCCGTCTCCTATGCTAAGGACTCTCTACCACAGACATTCCGCTATACGTAGTCCATTTAAACAAAACACTTAGAAAACATCGTAAAAACAAAAAGGTATAAAACAAAAAAGCCCCTCTCTCACCTTCTCATGTGTCCTACCATATACTCGGACTATAACCTTTCGTTTCTAACGCGCCCCGGGACACCGCGCACCTTACTTACCATAGACCGCTCCCACCGAACACCACCAAGGAAAGACCGGTAGGCATAGAAGCCGATAGAAGACCGAAGAAGACAAGTTGGGCGGCATCCCGCATTGGTTTCCCTACTCTTTTACTTTTACTTACTAAGTTCCCTTCCTCCTAACACCCTTGTCCCTTTATTCTTTCCCTTTTCTTTTCGCTTATCGAAGACCGGACAGTATGACACATTACACAGACTATGTACAAGACGGGCAGACTACAGTGGACTACAACGGACTGCCGGACTACCTACACGTCCAGCTCCGTCAGCTCTTGGACAATCTCGTCCAGCTCCGCCATCACCTCCCCATGCTCCACCTCCAAGCCCTTGATGTTGGCCTGGACTTGGTAAAGGTGGGAGTGGAGAACGCCGAGGCGCCTCACGAGTCCGTCTCACGCCTTCTGGACAGCCGATTTTCCCGCTGGCTTCTTCGCCGCGGCGCGCTGCTTCCCCTTGCCCTTCACCGGCGTCGGCTCTGCTTCCTCCACATCCTCGTCCTCATCCACGTTGACCTCGATCAGTGAGGCTGCTCTCTTGCTGGGCCCGGCCTTGGCCGAGGTCCGCACTGTCCCACTACCTGAGACGAGGTCAGTTGGTGATTCCGGTGCTAGACGTGCTCATTTACCTCTGGTCATCTCCACTACCACCGAGCCCTTGGTGACCTTCCGTGCCCCATATCTGCCATGTGCAAGGGTGCACCCGGTCTTGAGCCAGTTGCAGCGCATGCAGGCCTGGCCGGTCCCCTTCGCACACTCATTTGCCACTCCAGCCCTCTTGCACGCCTCACAGGCCTTTGCGGCGCCGAGCAGTTTCGGCTGCCAAGCCGACACCGGCGCGGCCTTCTTCTTCGGTGCAGCCAGATCCTCACCTTCCTCCTCCTCCTCGTCCGTACGTCCCCACTAGACCAACTATTCATCCAGCTCCCTTACAGGACGGGCCCCCACTCACCTTGAGCACGGAGGACGTCACCGACGGCGCATCCGATGACGCTGCCCTCCCTCCAACCACCAGTGCCACTGCCCGCTCGACCTCTGCCGCATCCACAACCAACCCCTGCGTCGGCGGAGGGATCTCGGCCACGGCCGGAGGGAGTGGGAGCGCGTTCTTCCTCACAATCCACTCCGCCTGCGTTCGCTCGGCCTCAACGATGCAGGCGACTAGCTCGTCCTCGAGCATGGTGTCTAGCCCGAGGTCGACCGCCTCCTCTTGGGCCATGTCCCACCGATCCTGGCCGACGCAGTTAGCAGCCTGAGCTCACCGGTGACTATCCCCACTCACCATCGCTTGTCCGAACTCCACCACCCACTCATCTTGTTCGTCCCGGAGATCCTCCCTGTCGTCCAGTGCGGTCTTTGCTACAGCCTCCAGTCGGTCCGTTGCTTCCCTGAAGCGGCAGCGGATAAAGAGATTGCAAGTCTCTTTTGGTGCAGAGGCAACAGCAGAAGGGTAAACCCAGTGAGGGAGAGTACTCACTTGCTGTAGTGCACTTGCAAACAAGTTGCTAGAAGTTATTCACAACGTGGGTACGAAGTAAAGAACTTAGATTGTGGGCTTAGAAAGAGCCAGGTTTAAATACAGTACAGGAATGTTTGTACGTATTGTGGAAATATCCATAAAGAATGAAGGGCTGTGTAATGCGCAGCAGTGCGCAGCAATAGGCAGCCAATAGCAAAAGGTGCGC
>JBBPRB010000388.1:0-17158 GCA_038092815.1 Hortiboletus rubellus | reverse complement strand
CAAAGGTATGGCCTATCGAGCGCCAGAAAAAGGCTCACTTGAGCACACTGAACCTACATGTATTCGAACCAAATAGTTGTGGCAAGTCCACCTTTCACGTATCATCGATTGGCATCGTCGAGAAGGGCCGGTCAAAGTGACATTAGAACGAACCCACGAGATTACTAGTCTAGGTATACCGAAGTACATTGTCAGAGATCCAAAGTCATCCACCTACGTCTACTGTATATCGATCGTACGGATGCCATCTGTTAATTCAGTCAACGATGTCTCTTCGCGAATCCGAACCATGATCAAACTATCCGTCCCAACCCGTTTGTATTGCGCGCGCGCCAGCGGCGCAAGCAACAGTGCCCCGAACGGCTGTCTGAGCCGGACGACGAGCCGCAGTGCGCACGTGGTATCATCAAACAGAGCAGTGCCGCACGAGAAATCCTGGTCGAGGAGGGGACTGATCCAGGGATTGATCAGAAGTAAACCCCGCATCCCAGTTAACTCGTCCGTGGTCTTAATCTCTACATCTCCGAGCATAGGTGACATTGCACGATAAACATGGAGGTCGGGGTCGGCTTCCGAGGTAGGGACGAGGTCAGCGAGGGGGAATACAATGCCAGGAAGTCTGAGCCGACCAGCGACAAGCGAAAGTGGGGGGAGACGATAGAGTCGCTTGTACAGCGTTACAGTCATGAAAAGATCAGGCAACGATGACCGCAGCGCAGTCACCATGCCATCCATCTCAGCTGTCTCCATTGCACGTGGAACATGCAGTGGCACGATTTTGTTGTAGACGGTTAGATCTGCAGGGAGGTAGCTGTGCTGACTACTCGAGCTCCTCCCAGTCCAAGCAAGAAGTGTGACGTTATCTGAACGTGTCAAGATATGCTCCAGCAGGCGACCGACTGCTTGATTCCCTTCGCCATATATGATCGGGATTGCGATATTGAAGATCCCGAACAACGAGTATGCCATATCCTCCTCACGTGTCGTTTCACGCCTGGAAGCTAGGTAGAGCTTCTCGCGGGCCCTCTCTAATCCTGGTTGAAGAGTGGCCAATTCCTGTGTGGCAAAGTTCATTGCCTGTTCCATCTCCGAAAGGATTATGGGTGATTCCTTGTGGTTGAAAATATCCAGGCCAAGGTATGGCTTCCAGTCCTCGGTGTAGAACTGGACAACCTGGGAAGCAACATATTCTTGGTATGTCCACCCACGAGTGTTCCAGATGCTCCTCCACAAACAACCTTTCTTCTGGGACTGCGAAAAGACACCAAGAAGGTGGACGACAGTGAGAGAAGAGCCGCGATACCACCTGAACATGGCAACCAGCGATTCTTGATGGACCCCTCTGTCGAGCTGATTTACGCAACAAGTGTCGCTCCATGCCCAGTCGAAGCGAAGAGTTTGCACAAGCTTGCAGAAATTTTGCAGCTTGCTGAACGCTGGAGAGGCAGGTAGCTTGTAGATCGACGTTTTCTCGACTTGCTGGAATGTGGGTTCGTTGGGCTGCCACCTGTGCGAGAACATCACATATCGGTAGAACTTCTTCACTTCGTTCCGAATACGTGCAGGGTCGAGGCGAGTAGTCATTGAAGACCGTAACTCGTCGTAGATCGGGAGTTCCTCAAAGGCCGCTGCTTGCTGGGTTTTGTCGTAGAGACAACCCGTAGTAGTGTCAATAAGCACACGTGGCATGTCGCGGATACTCTCCCTGACCACCTTTTGAATCGTGGCGGTTGCATCGACGTACTGGTTTCCAAGCTCTGTCCACAACCAGTCAAAACTTCGGCTGCCTGCAATACTGACAGAATGGGTTACCGCGAATTTGGGGATCAGGAGATTGCTCAAGTTTTGAGAGCATCATCCTGAATGCCTCGAAAGCTTCCCCATGACGTCCCATGCCGTGTAATGCAGCGTGTTTCCCCTCATATCCTCTGTGGGATGATGGGTCGAGCTCGATAAGCTGGATAGTATGTGTGAATCAGCGAGGTCCACCTGAAGTGACATGTAATACAATCCACACCTCATTGCTATGCTTGAGGAGAATATCGTTGGCATTCGTCGGATCAAGTGACAGTGCGCTCGAGTAGTATGCAATAGCCTCGTCATGCATCTTAGAGTTGCTCGCGGTGTCTCCCAGCTCCACTAGCTTCTCGACGCAACGTCCTCGAAAATCTGGGTGAAGTGGTTGGATTAGCAGCCGGTTGTGTCGTGGTTGTGGCCGCCCACCGCGTTCCCATTGCACTCGCTCATCGTGCGCAGCCGTGTCGTCTAATAGGACATTCTGTAACAGTCGGAAACACTCGGCCGCTTCCGTGAGGCGACCATCGCCTTCCAGGATTTCGCAAATGGCACGGTGAACGACAAACATCGGGATCTTGAACTGAACCAAACGAATGTCACTATTCATATTTGACTTATCACTGAAAGCATACCTTGACGGCAGCTCTCAATGCTTCGTCCGCTGAGCCACGAACCAACATTACGCCCGCCCACTTCATCAGTACAGCATTTGGGGTTGAGGGACCGAGCGACAATGCAGTAGAGTAAGCTGCAACTGCATCGTCCCGGTTCCCAGCATTCGACGCCTCATCTCCAACTCTCTCCAACGTCGTGACACATCGGTGGGTAAACTCTGATGGCGGCAATTAAATACTCTATCCTAATACATGGGGGTAAGACTCACCGGAAAGCCAATGCACGATTAACCCGTCGGTTCTCACATCGTCGTCTATGGTACTTGCGATCTCGAGAAGGCATTCCGCAGCACCACGAATGTGACCCTGGGCATACAGGGATTCGCATTGATGCTTCTGCTCATGCGCACAGTTTATTCGAACGATTTTGCGCTGGGCGTCGGCAAGTTGGATGCGGAGTGCACTTGAAGATTCGTCGCGTGTGCGAAGATCGGCACGAAGAGAGTTGACGATTTCGTTGAGGCTATCCTTTTCGTTACGGAGCTCGTGAACAACTTTGTTGAAGGTCGCTATTTTTTGGTCCGAAGGATATAAATAACAGAGGAAGTCCAAGCCAGCGAGGCAATAAACGCACTTGAGCTCGTTTCGTGCGTATCAAGGTCTGCACGAAGTGACCTGATCATCTCGTCCAAGCTATGCTTTTGTTCATCGGCTGCGCGTTGACATTCAGCGAGCTGATTACGCAGTTTTCGGATAATTTCTCGCATGCCAGGGGCCTGCAATGGCCCATGTAGCGGTTTGCGATTACCATTCTTTTTCCAGTATGCAGGGACACTCACATTATCGACGTAGTCAGAGGGAAGGACATCACAGAGTGCCCGAAGGGTGATTTTTTTCTCTCCGCTGGTCACAAGGTCGTAGTTTGATGATAAAGTCATGGACCGGATGACATGAGTATACTCGATGATAAACCCGATTTGCTCTCGGGTCGCCGTGTCCCAAAACGACACCGATGAGTTTGCGGAGGCTGCGATAAATGTGCCGTTGACTGCTAGGGCGATGCCGCCGACATCGTTACTGCTGTGGATGTGCCATTTCGAGAGTGTGGTCTCGGCGGACACGTCGACATGGTGGATATAGCCGTCCTTTGATAATGCGAAGAATTGCTTGCTATCGCTGGCCCAGGCGAGGGACTGGTTCAACCATGAGCTGACCCTGACCGGGAACGAGGCAAGGAGGCCGCCACTCTGACTGTCGTAGACCCGAATGGAGTCACGAGTCCATGTGGCCGTGGCGATGAAGCATCCGTCAGGTGAGAACTTGGCTGCCGCTACGCGGAGGTCGTGATTCCAGGGGCCGAGCAGTCGCTCGCCAGTCGACAGCGACCAAACGCAAGCAGTGTTGTCTTCCGATCCAGTCACGATTTTCGTCGCATCTGGCGAGACGTCGACCGCCACACGCAGCCGACCGATGTGTGCCTTGAACTCGACCACCTTGGACTGACTCTCCGCATTCCACACCGTCACCCGGCCATTTCTCGTCCCACTGACAATGAACTCTCCATCCCGTGACACTGCGATGCTGACAACAACACTGCCCGCATGCATTGGCGTCCCCACCTCCCCGCCATCCTCTACGCGCCAACGTCGAATCTTGCCTTCAACGCCACCGCTCACGACGTGCTTCCCACCAAGGAGGAACGCAACTGAATATATGTAGTCTCGACCATCGATTGTGATCGGTCCCGCGTTCCTTCGGTGAACGGTACTGAGAGAGGAACTGTTTTCACTTGACTCTTGGGTCCTCGTCAGTATCGTCCCATGAGTGGTCCCGCCCAATGCTCACCATTCTTTAAGCTTTGGCGTACGTTGGAAGACATACCTTAGTAGGTATCAGATCGATGGAACGAGGGATGTGTGGTCGTTTACTTATTCCTGGTACGCTACACGTGTCTCTTTATCGAATCAGTTCACACACCCACAATCACCTCGTGCCCTCAGCGCGTGCTCTGGCCGAAATGCGCATTTTATTCGCCATTGCCTATCCTTCCAGTTTTCGATATGGAAGATCACTCTCGAAGCCATTTCGAACAGGTAGCAGTGACGAAACGAGCTGCACAATGCCTACCGACCCGAAAGGGGGCCATGCAGCGTACTTATGCCCTGCCTGCCAGTGGCCGGCTTCCTTCCTTGGCCAGATCGAGCCATCAGCCCCTCGACCGGTTCGGAACAGATCCGGTTGACAACCCCCTCCGACGTAATCTCTATCGCTTTTCCCGAGGTCATGGTCGTAGTTTGCTGACTCAACAACAATGACCGGAGAAGACGACGCCCGCGCACTCAATGACTGGCTAGATTGCTTGTAATCGGGTGTTGGAGATATTACTCCCATCGTACACTAAAATGATGCCCCGACTTGGGGATCGGCCAGGAATCACAAGAGTAAGTAATCGTCATCCCGGTGGACACATGGGGCACTGATGAAGTTATGTAGGGACCTGTACTTTTCCTGATGGGCCATATGAACCACTTCCCTTTTCGAATAGCGATCATTCGAATCCAAGCTCGTTCGTGCAGCATCACTCGGAAACGTTTAGAAGATCGTGCTATACCGACCAACGTCGCAGAGAGGTGAGCTGTTTGGACTTGCTCTATTTTTTCTGTTTCTCAAGAGCTGATTTCTCGGGACTGCTTGCTACTGTAGCACGGCGGCCGTTCTGGATGTTTAGACGACGACTCGGCATTTTTTGCAGTGTCCTCACACCCCAGCATCCAGCCTTGGCTTTAAACGTCGCCATTCCCATTCTCGCGCGGTCAAGGAGCGAATGATTGTTCGAGTGACCGTCAGCCTCGTTGCAAGTGCCGAAAAGATACAAAATAACATGGCAGAGGGGGCGAAAGCAGGAAATGAATGGCAGGCTAAATAGGATGAACTACCCCATGTCCGTTTAGTCATGGACCCGTCCAGTGACCTTCCTCGCACTCGACAAGGGCACTGGATGTGGTGCAGCCAAAGTCAGACGTGGGTTTTGACCCCAGGTCACTAGGTCCTGGACGCGTGCTGTGGCAGATATGCGCCGGTTGGTCAAGTGTCTGACAGTGCGATGAATCAAAGTCGGAGTAATAGGTCATGCGACAGCTCTGCGCCCTCCGACTGTTATGGTAGCATTTTGTAGCTGCGCTAGTGTACGTTCTACCGCAAGGAAGGAAGTTCAAACTGAAGGACTCAGAGGGATTAATGATTGCCCAAGTGCATGAAACCACGGTGCACAACGGTACCTGGACTACAAACTCAAACGTTGCAAAGGTGGGATATGTGTAACACAGTACATCGTGAAAGTCCAGAATCATCAATCTACATCTACTGTACGTCGACCGTACGGATGCCATCCATCAAATCTGTCAACAAGGTCTCCTCGCGAAGTCGAACCATGATTGAGCTGTCCGTCGCAACCCGTCTGTACTGCTCGCGTGCCAGCGTTGCAAGTAACAGTGGCCCAAACGGCTGCCTGAGCCGGGCAACGAGCCGTAGTGCACGCATGGCAAGATCGCACTGAGGTACTCCACGCAAGAAATCCTGGTCAAGGAGGATACTGATCCAGGGATGGATGAGAAATAAACTACCCGTCCCAGATAAATTGTCCGTGGTCTTGATTTCAACATCTCCGAGCATGGGCGACGTCGCACGATAGACAGGGAGATCAGAGTCGGGATCAGATTCCGAGACAGAGACGAATTCGGCGAGGGGGAATACAATGCCAGGAAGTCTGAGCCGACCAGCGACAAGCGAAAGTCGGGGGAGATGATAGAGCCGCTCGTACAGCGCTACAGTCATGGAAAGATCAGGCAACGATGACTGCAGCGCAGTCACCATGCCATCCATCTCAGCGGTCTCCATTGGGGACGGAACATGCGGGGGCACGATCTCATTGTAGACGGTCAGATCCGTAGGAAGGTAGCTGTGCTGACTACTCGAGCGCCTTCCAGTCCAAGCAAGAAGTGTGGCGTCATCCGAACGTGTCAGGATATACTCCAGGAGGCGACCAACTGCTTGATTACCCTCGCCATATATGATTGGGATTGCAATATTGAAGATCCCGAACAACGAGTATGCCATATCCTCCTCACGTGTCGTTTTACGCCTGGAAGCTAGGTAGAGCTTCTCACGAGCCCTGTCTAACCCTGGTTGAAGAGTGGCCAATTCCTGTGTCGCGAAATTCATTGCCTGTTCCATCTCCGAAAGGATTATGGGTGATTCTTTGTGGTTGAAAATGTCCAATCCAAGGTAAGGCTTCCAGTCCTCAGTGTAGAACTGGACAACCTTGGAAGCAATGTACTCTTGGTATGTCCACCCGCGAGTGTTCCAGATGCTCTTCCATAAATATCCTTTCTTCTGGGACTGCGAAAAGACACCAAGAAGGTGGACGACAGTGAGAGAAGAGCCACGATACCACCTGAACATGGCAACCATTGATTCTTGTTGAACCCCCCTGTCGAGCTGATTTACACAACAAGTGTCACTCCACGCCCAGTCGAAGCGAAGAGTGTGCACAAGCTTGCAGAAATTTTGCAGCTTGCTGAACGCTGGAGAGGCAGGTAGCTTGTAGATCGACGTTTTCTCGACTTGCTGGAATGTGGGTTCGTTGGGCTGCCACCGGTGGGAGAACATCACGTATTGGTAGAACTTCTTCACTTCTCTCTGAATACGTGCAGGGTCGAGACGAGTAGTCATCGAAGACCGCAGCTCGTCGTAAATCGGGAGTTCCTCAAAGGCCGCTGCTTGCTGGGTTTTGTCGTAAAGACGTCCAGTAGTGGTGTCAATAAGCACACGTGGCATGTCGCGGATAGTCTCCTGGACCTCCTGTTGAATCATGGCAGTTGCATCGACGTAATTGTTTCCAAACTCTGTCCACAACATATTAAAACTTTCGATCGCCTGCAATACTGACAGAACGGGTTACCGCGAATCTGGGGATCAGGAGATTGCTCGAGCCTTGAGAGCATCGTCCTGAATGCCTCGAATGCTTCACCGTGACGTCCCATGCCATGCAATGCAGCATATTTCCCCTCATATCCTCTGTGGGATGATGGGTCCAGCTCGATAACCTGGATAGTACATATGAATCGGTGAGGTCCATTTGAAGCGACATGTGATACAATCCATACCTCATTGCTGTGCTTAAGGAGAATATCGTCGACGTTTGTCGGATCAAGCGACAGTGCGCTCGAGTAGTATCCGATAGCCTCATCATGTTTCTTAGAGTCCCTCGCGGTGTCTCCCAGCTTCTCTAGCTTCTCGACACAGCGTCCTCGGAAGTCTAGGTGTGGTGTTAGAATCAGTAGCCCGTTATGTCATGGTTGTAACCACCCACCGCGTTCCCATTCCCCTCGCTCATCGTGCATAGCCGTGTCCTCTGGTAACCCATTCTGCAACTGTCGGAAACACTCGACCGCCTCCATGAAGCGACCATCTCTTTCCAGAATGTCGCAAATGGCGCGGTAAACGACAAAGCTTGGAATCCTGAACTAAACCGAACAAATGTCACTGTCTACACTTGACTTATCACTGAAAACGTACCTTAACGGCAGCTCTCAATGCTTCGTCCGCTGAGTCACGAGTCAACATTATGCTCGCCCACTTCATCAACACCATATTCGGGGTTGAGGGACTGAGCGACAACGCAGCAGAGTAAGCTGCAACTGCTTCGCCCTGATTCCCAGCATTCGATGCCTCGTCTCCAGCTCTCTCCAGCGTCGTGACGCACCGGTACGTAAATTCTGATGGCAGCAATTAAATACTGTATCCTAATGCACGACGCCGAAACTCACCGGAAAGCCAGTCCGTGATGAACTTGTCCTTCCTCACATCGTCGTCCATGGTATTCACGATCTCAAGAAGACATTCTGCGGCACCACAAATGTGACCTTGAGTATATAGGGATTCGCATTGATGCTTCTGCTCGTGTGCACGGTTGATTCGGATGAGACCATCCGCTTTGTGTTGAGCATCGGCAAGTTGAATGAGCAGTGCATTTGAGCTGTCGTCGCGCGTGCGAAGATCGGCACGAAGAGAGCTGATCGTTTCGCTGAGGCTATCCTTTTTGTTATGGAGCTCGTGAACAACTTTGTTGAGAGTCGATATTTTTTGGTCTGAGGGATATGAGCAAGAGAAAGAGTCAAGGAAGCACGAGCCAGCGAGACAATAAACGCACTCAAGCTCGTTTCCTGTGTATGAAGGTCTGCACGAAGTGACGTAATGATCTCGCTCAAGCTATCCTTTTGTTCATTGGCTGCACGTTGAGACTTGGCGAGCTCATTGCGCAGTTCTTGGACCGTTTTCTCGAGACCCACGATTTTGCTATCTGGTAGACGTGAATCAAGGAAATATCAGTCAGGGTATCGGGGGACATACTCGGACCCTCTTCCTGAGCCCGTAGGGACTTGATGAGGTTTTCTTCAGACCCAGCGAGCTGGTTGCGCACGTTTCGGACGGTTCCCCACGTGGGGGCCTGCAATGGTCGATAGAGCAGTTTGCGGTTACGAAGTTGTTTTGCTTTATGCAGTGACACTTACATTGTCCAAGTAGTCAGACGGAAGAACGTCACAGAGTGCCCGAAGAGTGATTTTCATGTCTCCGCTGGTCACAAGGTCGTAGTTTGATGAAATAGCCATGGACCAGATCCTATGGGTGTACTCGATGACAGACCCGATTTGCTCTCGGGTCGCTGTGTCCCAAAATGACACCGACGAATTTGCGGAGGCCGCGACGAAGCCACTGCTTGCTAGGGCGATGCACCTGACGTTGTTACTGCTGTGAATGGGCCATCTCCAGAGCGTGGTCTTGGCGGACACGTCGACATGGTGGATATAGCCGTCCTTTGATAAGGCGAAGAGTTTCTTGCTATCGCTGGCCCAGGCAAGGGACTGGTTGATCCCCGAGCTGACTTTGACTGGGAAGTCGACGAGGAGGCTGTCATTCCGACTGTCGTAGATCCGAACTGAGTCACGGTCCCATGTGGCAGTGGCGATGAGGCATCCGTTGGGTGAAAACTTTACTGCCACCACCCAGAAGTCGTGGATCCAGGGGCCGAGCAATTTTGGGCCAGTCGACGGTGACCAGACGCAAGCGGTTTTGTCATCCGATCCAGTCACGATTTTCGTCGCGTCTGGCGAGACATCGACTGCAAGCACGCCTCGGCTGTGTGCCTTGAACTCGGTCACTTTTGAGTGACTCTCTGCATCCCACACCATCACTAAGCCACTCTTTGTCCCGCTGACGATCAACTCTCCATCTCGTGACATTGCGATGTCGCCCACGGTACTCCCCGCATCCATTGGCGTTCCCATCTCCTTCCCATCCTCTGTGCGCCAACGTCGAATCTTTTCTTCCTTTCCGCCGCTGACGATGTCCCTCGCATCAAGAAGGAACTCAACTGAATATATCTCATCTCGACCATCGATTGTGATCGGTTCCGCTTTCTTTCGGTGAACGATACTGGAGAAAGAACTCTTTTCGCTCGACACTTCGGTCCTCGTCAGCACATCCATTCAATTATCCCGCCCAGTGCTCACCTTTCTTTCGCCTCCAGAAGGAACCCGACATACCAGGCTAGGTATCAGATCGATGGAACGAAGGATGGGTCGTTTATTCCTAGTGCGCCACTGTCAACTAGTGTACACGTGCCTCCTTGTTGAATCAATTCACACACCCACAATCATCTCGTGTCATGGGCGCTTGCTGGCGAAATACACACTTTATCTTCCCTTGGTGTCGCCATGGTGCAACCCGCGAGTAGTGGATAGCGAAAATCGCGCGCAAAGGGTCATTTCGCACAAGTAGCAATGACGCAACGAGCTGCACGACGCTTAACACCCTACCACTTTGACTTGAGCTCGATGAGCTGTCGTGGTGCCGAGTTTTCCAATTGATCGCTTGCTGCGATCCCATTTGTGATTGACTTCTCTTTTAGGAATAATCTTTGTAGTGTCTGTGTATGTTATGTAACCTTGCAACCTCTTGGACGGGCTGGTCTCACAGACACACATCACCGGCATGCCTCTGGCAAGACAATAGCGAAAATCACGCGCAAAGGGCATTTCGCACAAGTATCAATGATGCAACGAGCTGCACGCTTATCGGTTAAGAAGATGGTCATGCAGCGTGCTGTGCCCTGCCTGGCTGATCTCTTTTCCAGAACGAGTTCCGAGTCCCTCGACCTGGTTCGGAATGGATCCGGTCGACCTTCGGACGTGGTCTCGATCACTTCTCCCGAGGTCATAGTCGTAGTTTGGTGCAGTGACCGTGGAGAGGAGGATGTCCATGCACTCGACGACTGGCTAGATTGCTGGCCGTTATCATCCCAGAAAGAAACGAATGAATGAGGATTTACTACTATTCACGCACTAATAGAATGATTTGGGAGATCGGCCAGGAATCCCGAGAGCCACCGTCATCCTGGTGGACACATGATGGAGCATGATGTTAGGTTGCAATGGTCGTGGGTGGTTGCTGTTACTCGACCTCGACGTACGAGTCTACTTTGATTGCGATGATCAGCGGGCAGCTGGTACTAGTTTCGTTCGGCCCGAGAAATGAAGTGGTACGCGGTGGAGATCAGGTGGTTCCATGCGGAATACGGTCAAGTGAGCATCATTATATGGCTAACGCCAAGGTATGGTCGACTGCAAGTCACTCGCTGGTGCAGAGAAACTAGCAGGTACTACGACCATTCGAGTCCCGGGCCACCACACCCAATCACTCCCATATGTATCAACTCTGCGAGAGCGATCAATCATAATACAAGAACGAAGAAAAATAATCAAATAGAAAACACAAAAGGAAATATAGAACATCACCAATCGTCCGCTAGCAGACGACCCAGAGATCAACATTCGACACTCAGATACACCCTCTTCAACATCACCCCACTTCAACTCATACGCGGAGGTGGAGGGGGAATATACCTCCGATCGTCCCTCCTATCACCCACCATCCCCCGCCCATAACCTCCCCCTCCGGACCAGGACCCATCCGCGAACCCAACAGCGGAGGACTCCGTCGTCCACGTTCGTCCCCGTCATACCCATTCTATACTCTCCACGCACACACTCGGGTTCCCTCTCCATTTCCAGCTGTTCCCTTTCTCTCTCCCGTTCTCTTTCTCTCTCGCGATGCTCCCGATCACCCTGCTCATAAAACGCACCGCTCACACTACTTCTTGGCAGAGGTGCCGACACAGGCGGGGTACGCGTCCCCGTCGACCTCGCAGGGATCGTCCGGCCAATAGAAGTCACCACCGTCGTTGCTGCAGACGAAGGCGGTGGTCCAGGTGCGTACTCCCCTCCCCCTCCGACACCGACCCCTCGTTGAGAGGGCGAATACCTAGCTCCGCCGAGCCCGACTCTAGAGTAAGGTCCATTGTCTTCCCGCACGCGTTTCACGGGCGGGCGCAAGTCATCTGCAACACCTGGCGCACGACGTGGCAGACTCGGGTTTCTGCTTCGAACCCGCTTCGACGGCGGCGGCGGCGGCGGCGGCGACCCGTGTGCGTGGGAGGGTGTATAATTGTCCACAGCAGATGGACCATTCGCTCACGGTCAAATTCCCTCGGGGGTGGTGCGAATGTTCGATCGTCGCCACCCGGTGGCGGCGGATACGGATCTGTCAATCGCGCGCTCAGGGAACACCCAGGTCCTACTCCCATCGTATCCAGTCGCGAGAGCGGTGGCGAGGTGGGAACCCAACCCGTCTGTCGCGGTCTTCCCAATGCCCTCTTGTCGGTGGCAGAGGCGGTGCCAGTCCGCCGAGATCATGGTCCCGGTCACGCTCGCGCATATCCGTGTACGAGAACGGATGTCAGACAGCGAAACGGTACATTATTGAGCGACATGTCAGGCAGATTGCCGTTGTCGATGGAGGGGTCGAGCGAGAAACTGGGGGTAGGGTACTGGTCTGGATGAGCCTGTCCCTGGGGGATGTGACCCATGTAGATGGAGGCGGGGGGGGGTGGTTGTGGGACTGCACGATAGAACTCGTGTTGGCCCGAGGTCGTTTTTAACTGCGGGCGGTGCAGGGGAGAAAAGCTTCTACTGCTGTGGCGTGATGTAGTTGTAGGGCATGGAGGAGGCGGGGGGAAAGGGGGACGAGAGGAGAGTGGGTGGATTCTCTGAGGAGAGGGGGAGAACAGAAGTGTTAGGGTCTCAAGCATGGTGACGGTGAGTCCACGGTTGTTGACCTGGTTTCGACCCCAGCCCCGTGTATGGAAAGCCGGACAACCGTGCTCACGTGAACCACGGGCCACGGCGCCAGAGCTACTATCTTTGGTAGTTGGGCTTCTGGAGACCTCGAACACTGCCAACGTTGTTCTTCAAATGGTTGGTTGGTGGATGCCGCCAAAAATTGCGTCAAGTTCAAGTTATTACTCCCCAGTCATCAGCAATATGGAACCCCTGCTGTGATGTCTGCACAATCTGTGGCCTGACTGTCAGGTCTGTGACCGTCTGTTGTGTCTGTAGGAAAGTGTTCACAGTGCCTACAGACTGCAACAGTTCCCTCAAGTTCCAACAGACCATAACAGTTCCCCCAAGTCCCTGCAGACCGCAACAGTTCCCCCAGAAAGCGTAAGGACCCGATCAGGTCAACAGATAGTATACAAGTGATGATCTATGTACTTATTGACGTAGTAAGCATTAAATGCATTAAGAGATTCGGAGAAGTGGAATTCCACGGGTAAATATTCCTTGCCATACACTCCGATCAAATGCACTCCTCGTAGTATAGTTTGAACCGAAATCACCGATCGAACCCGCTGTCTGGCTGCGTTCACCTCTGGCACTACGATCCACATTCCTGTTGAGCCATCACGTTCATTACTGATTGGTAGGAACCATTCGACCAGGGCACACGAGTAAGAACACCGTTGATGCCTGAATGAAAAGAAAAGTAAGACATGCGCAACCAACAGACCACCGAGTGGATCATCCTCCGAACCACCACCGTCTACCAAAACACAATCATATCTTGCTGCGCCACCCCACCACTGTGGTGTGCAACGTACGATATCCCGGTGCATCCCGCCTCGTCCTGACTGATCACTAGGTGCATGGTAGGTTGCCGACGCAGAGTGGAACACCTTGATGTCACCATTGAATGCTGGACAATCACGTAGGTTCACCTGGTCTCCGGGCACCTCTGCACCGGGGTTCAGTTGATCGTACAGGAAGCGCCGGAGACATTCCGCGAGCTCTGGTAAGTCATAATGGGCAGCGACACCCTCGCACGAACGTGGTATATTTGGCACTAAGAAGTATATTGGATGGTTAGTAATCACGACATGGATGCGCTGTAACAGGGATTGCTCGCCAGGTTTTCTTGCTAGTCGAACATCATAGATGGATTTGCTATCCCCATCAATGGCCTGAGCTTCATCTTCTTTATCTCCGTCCTGGGGATCTTCCGTGACAACATCGTGCGCTCTCCCTTGCAGCACCGATGGCCCATCCAGCATGCCCTTTTGTGTGAACACTAAGCGCACCGCGGCCAGTTTATCCAGTCGTTGGTTTGTGACCAGCATCTGTCCGAGTGCCGAGAATCGATTTGAATGGCGCCATGGCTCCTTCACTGCCTTAATGTGCCGGGATTCCGTGATTGAAGAACAAAGCCCATTCGGTACCCCAAACATTTCAATTAGCATGCGGTAATGAACCATGGAGTGTTGTCGAGGTAGCGAGAAGTGTTCTCGAACGCCGACTGCCTTGAATATCTCCCGTTCGAGATGGAAACGCTGTACCGCATCATCGATAGCATCAAGGTCACTTTCGTTGATTACTGACTTTCGCACGATGTAACCAAATTCGAGGAACGCTACAATAGCGCGAACCATCTGATCCGGGACCAGGCCTGTGATTGCGGGTAAATAAATCTAACATGAAAGTCAACCACTAAGACCAGTAGAGATCAGCGAAGGGTAGGACCACTCACCTTCATCAATGCTTTCGAATCGTCCCCTGTCCACTGCTTGAACCCTCGACCTTGAGGGAATCGGCGCAGCCCAGGAAACGGGGGCACAGCAGCAAGTCTGTTGATGAGAGTGAAAATCATTCACTATGTTGCCTAATCAGACGATGACCTACCTACGGTCGATCTCGGCTATGATTTCAGCGGCTTGCTGCTTTGGATAGGTGTGTTCTAGATATTCGTTGACCCAGCTAACGAGGTGGTCTTTGAAAGTCCCTTTGATTAGTTGATGGAGGAGATCGGGTGCAATCAGTTCGTGGATGTCCGCACGAGGAAAATGAGCCGTAAAAGGCTGATTACAATCCGATCGTTAATAGCAACAGCGTCCGACTTCTGATCGAACATACCTCGACATCACCTACAATACCGTAGTTATCCCACAATCCTCGCAGGTCCATCGTGGCTCGCAGTTGTGCAGTGTGTACATGTGCGCGCGGTCCAGCATCTCGATCGAGGTCATTATTCTGGGCGGTACAACTGGCCAATGTCAGTCCAGACATTGTTCAAAAAGTGAACGACATAACCTACCGTGCACACCAACCCTGTACAATACATGCGAGCGTTGCTTGTTCCGGGTAATCGGCAATATAAGGCCCAAGCCCATATATGATACGGCGGAAGTGGCCGTCGGCACATCGTGTCACTCTCGGTGTTATCATAACTTGTTTTACTGGCTCGAGGATGGCAGCAAGGGAGGAGTGGAACAGCTGGCGGCGGAAATGGCGAAAGTCAACATTGTCCTTGTGCGCTTGGTCAGCTATCCGACCATGATGCATCAGCACAAGCTTGAGGGTAGTGAAACGTGAATACATACTTTTGGGAATGGCCAGGAAAGCCAAAACAGACACTGCGCCGCTGTGAGAACGACGGATATTGTTGTGAACGTTTCCCAGAGAGATGTACAATGGATAGTATTCGGTGTTGCCAGTGCCGACGCTGACCGTCGTCTTGTCGCTGCCAAGTACTATGGGTGCAAAGGTCGCACCATGAGTATCTGGATTCTGTGCGATAAGTTCCTAGACCAAAAGTTGTAAAGTCAAGGATGTAAACTATATTGAAATACACAATCTTACCGACTGATCCCATGCCCACTGACCCGACATTAGGTCACAAACTTCACGTCGGCCATTCTCATCCGTCACTACCTGTGATGAATGATCGTCAATACAATGATCAAAGCTCATAGAGTAAGACTCACCTTTGCCGCGTAGTCGATTTCGCCTGCAAATGATGGGTTTCCCATTTGTTGTTCGAGGATTCGGAGTGGATCGTGGAACCATACGTCATAGTCGGCCAGTATCCACGATGGAGGGTCCTCGGGCAATGGTCCTGAATATCGCACCACAAAAGACTGCCATGGGCAGTCTCCGTATGGAATAGCATCGATGGACTTATACAGCGCATCGTGGGACCCAAATGGTGGCTCGTGGTCATCATACATCATGGACAAGATATCCATTAATGTATCTATCTTGCCTGCGGACATCTGAACTTTTTGATACAGAAACTCCGCCAACTCAAAATGAGCATGGCTGGTATAGGGGGTCCAGTCACCTTGGGTGCAGTAATCCAAGGGGAACGGTGGCACACTCGGAGGGAGATCGTGACCAAAGGGATCACATGGTGTGCCTATTTGTTTCGTCTGGTCAGAGGAAAGTACACTGTCCGTGTTAGTGGATACGCACCATCAAGTACAGGATGGAACCGAATATGCCGTTTGGGCAGATCACCGTCAGTCATGGGTTTGTCTGGATTGTGCTTGCTTTTGTCACCCGTAAATGAGCCTTCAGCGTTGGTGAGGCAGTCAGGATGTTGCTGTAGGGGTGGCACGCATTGACGGCAGTGACTTCGATGTGATCGTACATGACGTTTCAGACATTCCCGAGACCTACAACGTTTGTTGCAGTCTGGGAGGGTACAAAGAAATGAGTGAGGGCGGTAGGGATGGACAGCAAACCGTCCAGCTGGGGACATGAGCATGGAGAGCAGACCACCCCCACAATGACAGCGGTCATGGTTGTATTGGGATGCCAGGCACGTTTACATTTCATGAAGAAAAAAAATTGACAGTGGACATGGGTGAAAACGAACAAAATTCACCAGTTACAGTGGCACTTAATGGGCGGCCAGGCACATCTACGTTTTCTGTGGAAAAACCAACGGCAGGGGCCGCCGTTGTCTTCTTTCTAGATAAGATCAGTAGAAACGCTAAGAAACGCTTACCAGACAACCAATCTTATCTCCACAGATAGTAAACCTTTAGCGAGGTGAAGAGGAAACTCTTCCCTGGTCGAGTTGGTACTAGAAACAAGTATCAATCTCATAGAAAGGGGTTGACTATCAGGCATGTGGTTTGTTCGTCAATCGTCAACGAGGTTGAGGGTGATTGGGGATTCAGTAACACGTTGTGGGTCTGGGTTTCTGTTGGAGTGGTGTACGAAACGTACTAAGGTTAGTTGGGGAATAGTCTAGACAACTCTGGGGTTGCTAGGAGGATACTCTGTAGCGACTAGGGTCACCTTCCTAAGATGCGCTCTCTATGACTTTCAATCAGCTCCTGTCAATTAGGAGTACTTAATTGGGTAGATAGCGTAAACACGCTTTTCTCTCGCTACTGATTCACACACGTCTCTTAGTCACACAGAACAGTCTTTCCTAAACTGATTCTATTATGCACTAAGGAGTTGGCAATCAGCTTATATGCTCGACTCGACCCTTTCCCAGGGTACTAA
>JBBPRB010000387.1:5685-17183 GCA_038092815.1 Hortiboletus rubellus | reverse complement strand
ACGAGTCACTTACACTTGCTCAGTGAAGCATTCGAGAAACACTATCCCCTGGACTCTAGGGCCTCTTATCAGATTGGCAGTCGCGCGCATGGACACACGACGTTCTCTTCCTATCGACTTGATGCCGCAAATGCCGTGCGTCAGGCAGTCGTCGATATCGAACAGAATGCACAAGTTGTGACGACATTGAACCCCGATGTCCTGACAGCCATGCGCAACGCAGAAAACAAAGTTCGCCTTGTGCTCATGGGCAAGTGGCATGCCAACTACGATTTCTCTGACTTTCCGTTCTTCACTCGGTCGTTCTATGCTGCTATTCGTCGTAATTTGAAGATGATCAACCGTAGTCTTTTAGAGGTAAGTGTAAAGTACAGCGACATATTGTTGTGCGAAGACTAACTATACTTTCAATGTTTAACAGGTTTCATCTTGGTTTTCCCCCTTCGTTCACTTGAGCCATCTCCACACAAGAGAATGGATACCTGGCTCTCCGTCTGCTGACATGATCCGTGCTCTTCTCGCACACCCCGCATACGACACTGACAGACGACGCGTCGCTGCTGCAAATGTAAGTAGATGAAATCGGTTTCTTCTCGTGTACCCTGACTCATAAATCATAGCTTGTACATATGATTTTTGACAGCTACCCGATGTTTCTCCGATTGGAAGGACGGCTTGCGACTACTGATATCCCCACCCCTCCTGTCCGTCAAAACGAACTCGAGGCGATGTTCGGCAAAGACAGAATCCCTCGCACGGCACAGAAGAAGCCCGCTGGTAAGGGCAGGGAGAAGGCGGTAGACGAGGATGACGATGACGAAGAAGATGGGGACAAAGAATACTCACCGTTGGCAGAGGCACAGTGAAAGCACCAGAGAGCAACTCGCATTCGAACTCATCAAGAGACTGCCGAACCGCTCAAAAGCCTCGTTGAACTCTCAAATGTTGTGACATTTCTCAACTCCTCCAGGAAGGTCAACGCCAATACCACCCCGAGGGTTGAATTTGGTGAAGTTTGGAGCCGGTGCTCACGGCTTGCTGAAGATACTGCTTCCAATTCCTTCCGCGGTCAGTCCCTTTTGGCGTTCCATACATTCGAGTGGGGTTCCATGATGGGACCATCTCGGGCACGAAGCATGCGCAACCTTGCGCGGATTGTCATCTTTCTCGATGCGATGGTGTCACACTATCGCCCTCGTCTTCTCGAAGATAAGAACAGTGGTGCTGCCGCCATCCGCTTCCTCATGGAGATGCGCCTAGCTCCCTATCTCGACAAGGCTGCCAAACCGCAAAACACCCAATCCCAGATCGGTGTTTCTGGGCTGATAATACCGCCCATTACTATCTGGCCGAATGAACTCGTGTACAGCACGGCCGCTGCGCAGGAAGTGTTCATCCTCGAGGACGAAATCAAGGCCGCACGTTCTGTTGACATTCGTGCACGTCAAACTGCTGACCTGCAACAGGTCATCAATGCGATGATCTCTACCCACATCATCTCCGCTGATAGGTTCCGCAATTCTGATGCACGTGATATCCAGCTTGACGACTGAGTTGCAGCCGCTTTGAATGAATTCATCGAGGTACGCATACGCATCTTTGTATTATAATGACCAACGTTATTATAAGGCAGTACAACTTAATTGTTACCGGCAACGCCATCCTGACGCCGCCCCAGCCACGGACAACGGCGTCGAGCTCCTTGCATCTGAACGTCTGCATGTCAGGATCCGTGGTCAATCTGATGATGATGAAGATGACGAAGATGATCGCAGTAGTTCAGGCACCTTCATCCTTTGCAGCCGCAAGGAGATCGGCATATTCGCGAAGGCCAAAACTCCCCCGGAGCGAGCAGATATCTCCTCGCCTCTTCCTCCGAGCAGATTGGAAGTCTTGAATGCAATAATGAACGACTCGCTTACAAGTAGTAACGAGAGCAACACGAACGATGCATCTGCTGATCCAAAGAGCGCAGTCGTCGATTTGATGCCGAGTATCATCCAATGTCCTGCAGAAAACCAACCAACGCAGCCATTTGGTATGTGCATTCTTAACATTTCTGTCGTACCTAAGATATCTTTCAGTCAACAAGGTCGCAGAGCTTGAGGCGCCAAGTAAGTTATATCCCTCGCATTCCTTGGTCACTGTACCATTTCTCCCAAAGCACCTGCTCAACCAGCCCGCCCAAACGACCCAGAAAATTGCGCAAAAGACACGCCTCGGAATGCGCAGGGTGAGTGGTTTTCAGGCTAGGTGCTTTTGAACGTACCAAACCCCATGATGTCCGTGATTCTCCAGCACAAAACCAGAATTCCGAACCTTCCGATTATATCATGGATGATGAGATTGTGACAAGCAATCAATTACGCAAGCGCAGAGCACCGGAGACGAGTATACGTTCAAGTAAACGTTTCGAATTCATTTGCTCAAGTTTTCCCCTCAAACCTTTGTTCAACCACAGCTCAGCCGCAATGCGAGGTGAGGAAGCAAGCAAAGGTCTCCGTTGGTACTGCCGATAACAAGAAAGAGGGCATTCGCAAGGCTAAGCACCAATGGGGCTGAATGATAGTGTCATCCTCTCGTCGAGGTCGAACAATTTTCTATACATCTGTAAAAAGGAAAACTCACAGTAGCGATGCCATAGTTACGTCGCTGCTGTCATCGCATGTCATACTCACACCCAGTCAAAACCCGCAACATAGTTAGACAGTGTAGTACAAATCACCTTCAAGTAGGTACTGCTTAAAACAACTTGGGATAGTCGATGAGCGTGATCACAAATCGCTCGTCCTCTGTCTGTTCTGGCGGTTGGTCCACTTTCGTTATCCATGGTGCTCAAGGCTCAGCTTCATAAAGGTACGTCATGGACAGGTCATGTGCGTTCTCCAGTCTACATACTGGCTCGAACCTGTGGGGTCGCATGGCGTATGGGGACTCGACGATTACCATTTCCTGCCATTCCTATTCGGTTCAGTGCAGTTGTGGATGAATGCTGGACCTACTGTCAGACGTACTCCTGGTCACCCCTCATCAAAGGCGATCCACGTGCCTGAGATCGTCGATGAACTCGCCAAGGATTACATGTACTTTGCTTGCATAAAATTCATAAATTCCATGCGTACTTGTTGATTACCCCCCTTTCTCGATCATGCATGAACGCGCAAGCCTGTTTAGATCAAGACGGCATCACTTCGATGGCATTCTCCGATGCTTGACGATATATCCACTGTACATGCACGAACTCGTTCTCACGTGATCAAAGCTCACCCAGCATGCTCTTTCGCAGGTAAAAACATGGGACAAGGTCAACAAGGGGATGATCAAGATGTACAAGGCCGAAGTGCTCGGAAAGCTTCCCATCGTTCAACATTTTCTCTTTGGTTCTATCCTTCCTTACACTGGAAGACCACCTCCAGCTTCTTCCGAAAGAGCTGGGATACGTGGTGACCACGTACATGAGGGATGGGGTGATTGCTGCGGCATACATGTACCGAGCGCGAGTGATTGAAGGGCCAGGGATATGACCTGTCCCATTTGACTGATGCATTAGAAGGATATTGACGGAGACCGGGAGAGACAGTTTCTCAATGTTTATGAGGCTTTTTCTTGTTGGCGAACTAAGATGGATTCCTAGTAACTGTTCAGTTAGTCGTCCCTTTCCTGGGATGGGCACTGGATTCGACAATGGCGACCTAACGTATCTGCAGGGTCCAGAATCTATCAATATTGGTGCCGATTCAATTTATAGAGCCCTACCTAGATGTGCGAAAGCCATGATGGTGGATTGGCAGGCATTCAAAAAATGCCCATGCTGACCTTTCAATCGCTCATCCGCCTGGTTCGTTCTCGCTCCCAACTAAGGGCACTTTTGCACATCCATGCTTTTGCACGACGGCGCCGGTTGGGTGTGACGTGCGCCCAGACGTTCTAGATGAACTTTGCCTCGGAAATTCCTCCATCATTTCGCTCGTTGCCGTTTCTGACATAAAATGCACAGTCTCTGTCCTTCATCGAAACAAGTCGGTTCGAGTGCATGAAATAAGGAACCCCCTGAATTGTGTTCCGAGGGGAATTGATATGAAGGGTGCTAGGAAACGGTGAACATTGAGTGGTGTCTTTTATGCCGTAGCAACTCAACTCTACCAGTGGTCCGACATACATCTCGCGTACACCAACTGTATCGGCACCTCCACCGAGCAGTGGTGCCAGCAGTATGTTTTATGAGCAGGGTAAGCGGAAACGGCACGAGAAAAAGCAGACAAGAGAGGGAAAGGGAACGCAAGGATCTGTGTGGAGAGTGTGGAGTGGGGTATGGTAAGGATGAATGCGGATAGTGAAGTCCACTGTTGTTAAGTTCGCGGATGAGTTCCCAGTCCAGGGTGGTGTTGGTACAGGAGGCAGATGCTTTGGGGGATAGGAGGGACGATCAGAAATGTATTCCGTCTGGGCCAACGCGTACGAGTTGAAGTCAGGTGATAAGTTTGAGAAGGGGTGGATCTAAGCATTGAACACGATTCCTTAGACGTCTGCTAGGTTATTGGATACAGTGTCTTTCATTTATGACACGAGGTGATTGTGATTGATTCGACAAGGAGACATGTGTATACCAGGGGGCAACTGCGTACCGGGGATAAACGACCACCATCCGTCCTGTCGATCTGATATCTCAGGTTATGTGGTACAATATACGCCAGAAGTCAAAGAGTGGTGAGCACAGGGCAGGTTGAAAGGACGAAGCTAACGAGAACACAAGAGTCGGGGGAAATCAATTCCTCTTCCAAAATCGTTCACCGAGAGGAAGCAAAACCGATTATAATCAACGCTTGAGATGACATACATATGTATATTCCGTCGCCCTGAACTCAGGTTAAGTTGAGTTTAGGTTGGAGGGTGACCGATGAGATCTTGCGTTTGGTACCCAACATCCAGGTTTATCGCGACTCGTTGCAGTGGATCAAACTTTGGGCTCAACGTGCGTGCCTTTTCATACTTGCTCTCCTCACTCACAGTGGATCTCAGGGAGAGTCATCTATTCAAACGTAAATGGGTTCTTTGGTGGTGTCGCGTGGACCATACTCACTGCTCGAGTGTGCCAATTGTATCCAAACACAATCGCTGGAGCGATAGTCAGCAAATTCTTTATTATCACGTATCAATGGTACGCCCCATCACCATCTCGTCCATCCAAATGTTATAACGGGGAAACAGGTCCTGGCCGCAGCCAATACTTTTGAAGTTGCTTACTGAGAGACCCCACTCTGAGAGTGCGGCCATGATCTCTGGGATGGGGCTGTCGTCGTGATGGTTCGCGTCGCCGCGATAACGTGGTCCCTAATTGGAAGTGGAAGGGGACGGCATCCGGTTCATCGACTTGCCCCGTCATGTCCGCTGCAGATCCCCCGCAAAAGCTGCTCAGAAAGGTCTTTTCGCGCCCCCAAAGTGCTTCAAGCCCTCTTCTCCCCTTGGGATCGAACACACACCCCATAAGACCTCGGGGGGAAAAGCTTCGTCCTCAACTCGTCGCTGGTCCCCAGACCGAGGAGAGACGTCCAGCGAAGTGGATTCTCTCAACTTGGGTATTGGTCGTATTGATCCTCTCGCTGACCCGTTCAAGTTTTCCCACAAGCTCCCTCTGTCCTTTTCTTCTCCTCGTCCTCTCCCGCCCAACAGGCTCGCCCCTCAAAGGGCATTGGTTGACTTTTCCGACCTCAACTCAGTATCCCTTTCTTTCCAACCATCTCTGCAGTCTCTCACATCTTCCAGAAATCGCTAGATGACCTCAGGACTTTTCTCTCATCGGACCAGAATTTCCGCGCCATGCTCGGACAAATGATATCTGACCACATCCAGAACACTTAAGATCACGATATCATGATGCTCTCCCTTTGCCTGTCAGTGCTGTCCCTCCCGCCATCTTTGTCGGCGCCTCATTTCATTGTAGATCCCAGTTGAATGACCATATTCGCGCTCTTAAACAACGCATTGCCACCCTAGACGCTGTCAAGGAAGAAGTTGGGCAACCTCTTTGATCGTTCCCTGTTCTCCTCTCTGTATCACCTTCAGCAAGCACCTCCTTCAACTCCACCAAACAACTCAATGCTAGACGCACCCCACCCCCCTCTATGGCTATTTTGGACACATCCAACACAACACTTGACACCATCGCCTCAACTAATGTTGCTTCCACCGTGACCGAGGACGCTCCTATGGCAATTGATTCCCTGGACATCGTGGAACTTGATTTAGACATATCTGCCAGAACGCTTGTTGTTGGCGACAGCGACAATGGATATTATGACAAGTTTGACCCAATCCCAGACGACTTGGCCTTTTTCGACACAAATAAGCCCGAAGATCCTTCGGGCACTGCATCAGCTTCGTCCATGTCTATTCCAGCCTTTCCCATGGCTCCCGGTGGACGAATAGATCATACCTCTTCGCCGTATTATAAAGAAGTCATCTCGATTCTCAAGAATACCTTCAAGCTGTCAACTTTCCGTTGTAACCAGTTAGAATCTATCATTGCCACACTAGACGGCAAAGGTGTCTTTTATCTACCCCAACCGGGGGTGGTAAATCATCTCTTTGTTTCCAACTCCCCGCTCTTTGCGTCACTGGCAAAACCCAAGGAACGACCTTTGTCATATTTCCCCTAATCTCGCTCATCACGGACCAAGTTGCAGCCCTGCGGAGGAAGGGTGTCCCTGCTTTCCCTCTCACCAGTGCTGCAGAAGAAAACGAAGTCCGGCAGGCGATGCGCATGATGAGGAGCAACTCTGAGGAAAAGCCAAAGCTCATATACACCACTCCAGAGCGATTACAGAGGAGCGACTCTCTTAGGGATGTCGTAGACCAACTGTACGAAGAAAAATAGCTGGCAAGATTTGTGATCGACGAGGCACATGTTATCGGAAGCTGGTAAAGAGATTTCCGTGCCTCTGTAGGTCTCAAGTCTTCCACCGCTTCTACTGACCCCCCAAAACCTGTATTCCTGATAAGTATGCAGAACTAAACATTCTCCGCAAGAACTGGCCCAACGTTCCTATCATGGCCCTTAGCGGAAGTGCAAACAAAGATGCGATTGAGGATATCAAACACAACCATGCAATGAGAGACCTGTCTTCCTGGCTCAGTCTTTCAATCGCCCTAACCTACCCTATTCAGTCTGCAAGAAACCGACCCTGAAGAAAGACCTCGTGCAAAACATTGCGGGATTCATCAAGACACATCACCCAGACAACACCGGCATCATCTATGCGTTGTCGAGAGCCGAGTCCGAGGAAATGGCACAGAAACTCAGGGAAGAGTGGGGAATAGAGGCTAGGCATTATCACGCAGGTATCAACAACGAGGGGCGAAAGATCAATCAGGATGATCGGATGGCAGGGATATGCAAAGTTATAGTGGCTACAGCACGTATCGGTACCACGGCATGGGTTGTTAGGGCTTACCTCCCAATAGATTGCTTTTGGGATGGGGATTGATAAACTAGATGGTATGTGTCCCACACTCTCTGGGGATGATGACTCTGATACATATGCTCAGTCCAATTCGTCATTCATGCAACGTTATCAAAGAACATGGATGGGTATGCGCTATTTCGTCCGACTAGCTGCTGCCCTGATTATCGGGGGCCTTAGGTATTATCAAGAAACAGGGTAAGCCGGTCGAGATGGTCGATCCTCCGACTGCATTCTTTGTAAGAGTTTATATTCTCTGGGCCGTAACTGACGACCTTGCTTCCAGTCTACACGTATAGTGATGCTGTTAAAATCAAAAAGATGCTTTGGAATGCCAACACCAACGATCCCGCACGCGATAAACCTTGCGATGCGGAAATCGAATGCCAGGTCGCCAAGCTTTCAGGTGTCATTGCTTATTGCTGAAATGAGTCTGATTATCGACATGTGCTTCTCCTCCGTCATTTTGACAAAGAGTTCAAGCCAGAGGATTGCCATAATCAATGCAACAACGGCCACAGGCCTGGCATGTTTATCCGGCATGATTTCACCACAGAGGGCCAGCAAGTCATTCAACTCTTCCAAGACATGACGGCCGTGAACAATGTGACACAGGGCCAACTCAAGGATGCATGGAAGGGGAAGAACAACAAAGCTGTTCAGCAATACAAGGGACTTTCCTTGTATGCTTCCGGTAAGACACTGAGTGCCCCTGCCGTTGAACATATATACAACCACCTCGTCACCGAGGCGGTCATCTCGATGTACAGCGGCTCATCTAATCCTTATTAGGCCACAGGTAGGGCTGAGCTTATGGGAGCAAGGTGTGTTTCTTTCTCTTATGAGTTGGTTTCTATTGGTGGCATTATCATTAGGTGATCATGCTTGGTCCTCCTCTCCTTGGAGATACAAGAGAATGTATGTGGTTTAACATGCAGCAGGACACTATGGTGCTACTGCTTACAAGTTCAATATTTGAACTTGGTGGACATGATGGTGGATGAGGACTGGAAAGAGAGAAAGAGATGTTTGAAGGATATGAAAATTGAGTGCACAACATCACATGAGTACCCAATATTGGACTGTTGAGGAGCTATATAGCCATGGTATTACAGGCATGTCTCACAAATGTAGAGAAACATAAATGTGATGTAATCCTGGTTTCATCACCATTTGATATCTGGGGCAAGTTATGCTTATTTGGACAAAGAATATATTAGCTGCTCAATGGGTCAAAATGGCTCTTGACCTATTCCTTACTGCATTCCAAAACACCCCATCGATATTGAGTAAGTTCCCTGATGTTATTTGGCATACTTAGCCTCACTAATAACATCCTTGCTATGAGCTATGGTAATGGCAAGGCAGTGCTATGGAAAGAGAAGTTGAAGGGGGGCTATGAGTGTGTGAGTGATGTAAACAGTTGAAGTGGTGATATGAAACATGTCTTACTTAAATGATGAGTATGGCATATGGTGTACTGGATGATAAAAGTGGCATAAAGTGCATGAATGATGGGGACTCAGATGGGCTACATTTGTTGGCCACCAAAAAAATAATTGAAAGAGCAGTAATGGGGGAAATTTTGAATAAATATAAAGCATTACATCTTTTGAAATCAATTACTGATGTTGCATTTAGTACCATCATTGCATGGATATGTTGACTATTGGCCACCAATGTTCTTTACCACCCACAACCCCATTAAACTAAAACAGGTGAAATCATCTATGAACTCACAAACATATATGTCACTTTCCTAACTATTATTCCAATTGGTCAAGGTAGTTGTTTTTTAAAACACAGTGATTTATTTGAAGTAGACTTTGGAAAATGGTGGCAATGGACATAGGATTTTATAACATTAGCTAGAGAAATTGAAGAAATTGTGTGAAAAGATGCTAATTCAAGTTGGTCAAGATAGCTATTTTTCAAAGATAGTAACTGGTTCAAAGAAATCTATGAAACAATATTATAAAAGATAGAGAATTCTAAAAAAAATCTGCTGGAAGAGCTGCAGAAATTGCTTTGGGTGGCATGAAAGAGGTACTAATGTCATTCATGAAGTCAGTGTTGCCAGAATGACCAGCTTTGCGAGCTGCAGAGACAGTAGTATAACCCAACTCTGCAGCCTGAATCATACTGGCTTGATTAAACCAAACCAAACTTCCTCTACCAGCAGCATCATCTGCCCAAATAGGATAATCCTTGGATGAGCTGAGATTAGGCCTCTCTCCCATAGTTTTTACAACCTTAAGATCTAAGTGATGGTTGTTAAAGAAAGCTACTAGCAAATGCAAGCAGCTCACCAGATATGTCAATGTTGAAGTGAAAGAAAAGAGCTGAGGGATAAAGCATAACCACCCCCACTGGTAGCTCAAAAATAAGGCCTAGCTCCCACACCACTAGCCAGGCCCTTTCTTTAGAGTTAAAGGGCCCTTGATGGAAATTAATGGAAGAATATACAAGAATGAAGTAGGCACTTACTTTTACTGTGATAAGCCAATAGAACACAATAGCCACCAGCTATGTTTTTTCTATCTGCATGGGGCTTAGCATGAACTCTGTTCAATCCACCTTTAAAGGGAATGTTGGGGTAAAAATTGAAAAAGAGACCAAAGTGGGCCACAACACCCCTGCGACCCCACCAATCAACAGCCTTTTTGAAATGCATTGCACAGCCAGGTGCATAAAACCAAAGTAGGTCACACACATAGCTACTGTGGAACAAGTCAGCAATGCATGACACCAACCAAATGGTCACCTACGTGAGACACTGCTGAATAGGCAGCTTGATGAACTTGGTAACTCTTGGCTCATTATCCCTATGCCATTGAACCATGGTGGGAAAATCAGTGTACTGCCTATGCCATCCAAGCAGACATGCAAAATGTTCCCCTCGCATTTGCCCCAGACCCTTGCCTCCTGCTGTGGCACTATTGATGGTATCCCCAGCCAGCTCAATCAGGACATCGTACAACTCATCTTGAATTTCCAACATAAAAGGGGCTTGAGAGGCTCTGACAACCAACAAATGCTGCTTTTGATCAAATACAAACACAGGACACCCCCTAAAACTCCACCAATGAATGCTGGTTTGTTGTAACCAAGTCAAAGCCACTCACGTGTATGCAACTTGCTTAAAGTTGACCATGAAGTCCCACACTTGGCCAGTCTTGATTATCTCCTGCATCTCCCTTCCTTGGGGTGTACCCGGATGCCTGGCTCCACCCATCCACCCAGAGCAGGTAACCAGCACATCAAAGGCCTGAAAACCCCCACTGAGCAAAAATACTCCTGTTCTTTTGGCCCGGGCCATTAACCTGCGATAGCGATCAACAGTGTGGGGACCAGATTCATCACCCTTTCGATACTGGTTTGACTTGGAAAAAAATTGTCCCCGGCTACCTTCACCCAGCTTGCCTGACCAGTTGCCCCTGCGAGTTTTTTTTTTGATGAGGCTATGGCTGGTGAGCCAAAGATCGCAGCATGTGATGGAAAACTTATGGAACAGAAGACTCAGCCAAACTAGCTTGATGCTGGGACGGCTCCTGCGCGACAGCAGTAACAGGCCCCCTCACCAAAGCTTCACCATGCTTGTCCACAGGGGGTGGCTCGTCCAAAAGCTCAACCCCCACCTGCTCCAGCTGGTGAACAAGCTGATTCATGGTGAGGTTGGCAAAGTTTTCATGAAAGACGGCACCCTCATCCAGGAGGCTGATTGAAAAAGCCGGCCAACCAACGGGCGGCTCAAGGGCAGCACTCTCAGCATAGCCTGTCATGAGGGTGTCCAGGTCCACCTCTGACACATAAATTCCCTCCTGCAAGCAGTCAGCTCTTTTGTTCAGGGGGGATGGCAGAGCGATACGCACCTGGGTGGCTCTCACAGCTTCCACAAACTCAAGAGGGGGCTGCCCTTCCTCTGGGCTAACCGGTCTGGCATCAGTGGGGCCAGATGAGGGGGCACTGGGTGGCTTGACCTACCTGGGTGAGGGGGGCATGGAAACAGGGGGGTGCGGATCAGCCAGGGCAGACTTC
>JBBPRB010000386.1:0-17218 GCA_038092815.1 Hortiboletus rubellus | reverse complement strand
AGCGAAGTCAAATGAACGCGCAGGAATTTCGATCTCCATGTTTACCGTTTTTATTCTGCGACCCGTCTGCACTCAAAGCGTTCGGGATTATCGACGGACTGTAGCGCTTACCGTTCAAATTAATCTATCTATTAATCTTACAGGCTACTCAATACTAGCCTGATATTTATCTCCGGTATCAATGAAGTGCTGGGCTCGAACCTGCAACTTGTCCTGATTCGTAATCAGACACGATGCCATTTCACCGGGCGGCCTCTCGTATCGCGCTTGAAAAATCACAGAGTGCAACGTACCAGTCGAGCGCAGCATGATAAATCTGATAACGGCGTTTAAGGAGAGCTGGTGCATCAGAGGGCAAGATGTGATAGTGGGTACGGGTGATGGAGGAAGCCGTAGTTTGGCCTACATGCACGCGAGCGACAAGTTGCTTTTGAGCGCTGTCATCAAATATTGAAGTGGACCACGTCAGCTTACTAGTGATGACGTCTCTGATGGTGAAAGTAAATGGGCAACCGACTGTGATCGAGTAAGAGATGTGACAACACGACTTGCACTAGTGATCTTCTTGATAAGCTCGACATACTCGGGATAGTAGTACTCTTCCTCACTCTCATTGTCGTCCAGGAAGCAAGAGTGCCTCGGAGCTCCCCTTCCGCTGTGGAACCCAGCACTGATCCTCTGAGCCACGGACACCCGAGCCGAGTCGATGTCAACAGTGCGAGAATCTTTGACCCAGTTATGCTGACGTTGATAAACGCCATTGAGTAGGCAAAGGTTGAAATCACAGTGGTTGCTAAGTTGTTGGACATTGTGGGGATGCATCTTAACGCCGTATCATTTGGCAGACGCGAAGTACATCTATGAGAGAAGGCCGACGATATATACTCCCTGAAAATGGGAAAGCCGAGCATGAGCCCGAGTCATGAGAGTGACATAATTAGTAGTGGGAACCGAGTGAGTGCTTACTACTGTCTCCCTGACGTTGGATTTCAGACCAACGGGATGTGATTAATCTTAACAAACGGCAACACTGGAAAACGACCGTCACATTAATATTGATTCTGGAGCCTTGCAAAATGGTATCAGAAAGTCGAACCGATAGGTTCACGATGGTCAACTACTTGCATACAGCGTTAGCTTGCTTGAAATTTGGTTGAGATTTTCCAAATCACCTAGATATTCGATAGCTAGCTTTTGCCAGTCCCTCCCCCGGGCCTATGGTGGAGAAAGGAGAGGTGAATTCCAACAAGGTTGTACACATTGCCAATTGTCCGGGGTGCTTACGGTAGTAGTCACTGGCTCATTGCTCCCACGCGCCTAATTGAGTTTTCGCGTACAATACCCCTCCATGTCTGTTTTGTTCGAGACATCCCTTGGGGACATTGTTATCGATTTGGAGGTCGAATTATGCCCTAAGAGCTCCGAGAACTTCCTCAAACTCTGCAAAGTATATTACTACAACCTCAATGCATTATTCAATGGTGAGTCCCTTCCGAAGTTGTTTCACGACTCTTTGAGACTGGTTTTAGTGTCGAAAGACTTCCTTGCTCAGACGGGGGATCCGACCGCTACTGGCATGGGTGGGGAGTCAATCTGGTCATATTTAGCTTCTCAAAGAGAAGACAACTCAGCACCGCGATATTTCGTGCCGGAAATCGTACCGAAACTCAAGCACACTCGCAAAGGGACTGTCTCGATGGCTGTAGCTCCTTCTGTCGACGGAGACAAAGGCGGCTGTGGCAGTCAATTCTACATCACCCTCGCTGATAATATCGAGTATCTCGATGGCAAGCACGCCGTTTTTGGCCACGTTGTCGAAGGATTGGAAACCTTGGATAAGGTCAACGACATTTTTACTGATCAGGAGGGGCGCCCTTTTAAGGACGTCAGGATTCGCCATGTTGTCGTCCTTGGTATGATGATAGAGGGCATGCGTCATCCTGTACTAATGCGTGAATCCGTAGATGACCCATTTCCGGACCCAGTGGGTCTCATTAAGCCACCCTCTTCGCCCACCCGGCCACCAGATAGCTCCACAAGGATCGCTGAAGATGAAGATGCTCTTGCTACTTTGCCTGAGGAGGAGGAAGAGCGCGAACGTCGGAAAAAAGCCGCGGCAGCCTCTGCGCTGACGCTTGAAATGGTTGGCGACTTGCCTTTTGCGAACGTCCGCCCTCCAGAAAACGTCTTGTTTGTATGCAAACTAAATCCAGTCACCCGAGACGAGGACCTCGAGCTTATCTTTTCGCGGTTCGGGACCATCATGAGCTGTCAGGTAATTCGCGACAAAAGGACGGGAGACTCGTTGCAATATGCATTTATAGAGTTTGATAAACGAGGGGACGCTGAGCAGGTGCGGGTTCAGTTCAATCGATTGGATTGACACACAGCCTGAATATGTACTTCAGGCCTACTTCAAGATGCAGAATGTATTGGTTGACGATCGTCGTATATGGGTTGACTTGTAAGCATGCATAGTGCATTGACTGTTTTCGCTAATTGCGTCCTGCTCAGCTCCCAGTCTGTGGCTCGGCTCAATACCTCGTGGTCGAACAACCCCCAATTGGGTCCGCGCCGGAAAGGAAGGGGAGGCTTCGCAGGTCGAGATGATCTAGAGGAGAGTCGCAGATATCGAGGGAGCCCGAGAGAAGCCGGTCGTGGTGACTACGAAATGGTATTTGAAGTCCCAGACGTTGAGCCATCGCACCGCCGAAAGCGAGACCGTAGCAGGCATCGGGACCGATCCTCGGAACGCAGGCGGTCCCGATCGCCAGTGTCACGATCGGCGGCCCGGGCGCGTCGGGGATCCTAATCCGGGGAGGCAGTTCGTCTGTTTACGCTTGTTTGGTACGACAATGCGACGCTTTCCAATATGAACGCCCCTGTCTTAGAATTCGGACCACCCAAGTATGTAAGTGTCAAGCCTCCCGTCTCATTGACAGGCATCTCCATCTGCTGGCACGCTGCGCTCCTACCTTCTCGTGCAGAACCTATAAATTTACTGCCTAGCGCAGCGGCTGAGCCATTTTTCGTGCTTTGACATTCAACCACCCCACCATGACGGCCTTTGACGGCGACTCGTACTCAGAGGACGCTGATACCTTTCTCGAGTCCGCGGACGGCGTCAAATTTTGTGTCCACCGCTGCATTTTGGCCGCTGCCTCTCCTTTCTTTGAACACATGTTTGCTCTTCCTCAGCCCCCCCCAGACAGCAAGGAGCAGCGTCCAGTGATTCCTGTGTCGGAACAAAGCTCCACCATTAGCGCTTTGCTCCAGTTCATCTACCCCGAGCCAGACCCCCTTATAACGTCGTTGGACGAACTTGTCGCTCTTCTCACCACGTCCGTCAAGTACGACTTCTTGGGTCCTATAGCTGCCCTGCGCAAAGAACTCTTGTCACCCCGCTTCCTTGACGAAAGCCCCACTCGTGTGTACGCCATCGCTAGTCGGTTCGACTTCGAGTACGAAGCACAGGTTGCTTCCCGGCACACGCTCTCTTGTAACATCCTCGACTGTCCTCTGTCCGATGATCTCAAATACATTTCTGCACATGCCTATCATCGACTATTGGTTCTCCACAGGGCGCGTGCAGAAGCTGCAAGAGCACTTTTGAAGATACCATCGGATGTCAAATGCATGCAGTGCTCAGGGCCATTTTACGGCGCTCTCGTCCCGCCGAAGTGGTGGAAAGAATTCGAGAAGTTGGCGAGGGAGGAGCTCTCTTTACGGCCAGCGACCGACGTCATTTTCAGCATGCCATTCTTGGCACGTGTCGCGCGAGAGTCGGGATGTATTCGGTGCGCTGGGAGCATTCTTGACGCACATGCGTTCTTTGCGGATCTGAAGAAGCAGATTGAGGACCTTCCTTCTACGATATGAGTGCTACATTATTTTGCAAACTTCATTCCGCGATCCCGTATCCCGGGCCGTTGCACTCCTTGACCTGCGCATTCTTTTATCCCGATACGATCACAGGTCTATTTATTTTCCGTCCGAACCATAACACTAATAGCTCGATACAGTTATTGTATGTACACAGCATAATGCCTTGTTTACGAGACATACGAACTGATCGTACTCCAATTTGTCGCTACTGAGCGCTGAGGGTGCTGAGGCCTAGAGTTATCTGTATCTGGTAAACTGTGCTGCTCAGACGCAAGATCCGTTCCGGTGATCTCCATCGTGATAAAGTTGACGCGGAACGCCCATTGCGGACACTCAAAGATCATGACCACACCACAGCTGGCCTCGTTCAAAGTACCACTTGTCGACAATGAGCCGATGGTAAGCAAATGGGCGTGATCTCGCTTGTTCGATCCCTCAGAAGTGACGACAGAGGAATTATGCCGCAGGCTCACCCGAGCGAAATGGCCTAGAGGCAACGTTGAGACAGATGGAACAAGAACTACCTTTCGAGGTACCCTGTATCGTCAATGGCAAAGAGGTTTGGCACATGAACCGGATCACAACTCATTGTTGAATGCGTCTGGCGATTCAGATCAAAACTGGAAGACTGGTGAAACAAGTCATACCGTCAGATCATGCCAGGCACCTGTGCACCTACCACGAGGCAGACGTGGCCACCATTGCAAATGCGATCGACGGAGCTCTCGCCGCGAAGGCAGAATGGGAAGCCTTGCCATGGAATGATAGGGCCTCTATCTTCCTCCGTGCAGCGGAGCTTGTTAGTTGCAAGTATCGCTACAAACTCATGGCATCCACCATGCTCGGGCAAGGCAAGAACGCTTGGCAAGCTGAGATTGATGCTGCCGCCGAGGTGCGTCAGTTTTGGGCTGCTAATAGCTATCCCTGGCCGGCTCTGATTTTGCACGATAGTTATCCGATTTCTTCCGTTTTGGTGTGAAGTATGTAGAAGAACTTTATGCCCAACAGCCACCCAAAAATGCGCAGGGGTCTTGGAAGTGAGTCGATCTAATATTTGCCACCTTGTCCTCCTTTGATGTGCTCGTAGCCGTGTCGAGTATCGAGCACTTGAAGGTTTCGTACTAGCTGTATCTCCATTTAACTTTACTGCGATTGGCGGGAATCTTCCAGGAGGTGTGTCTTTCTTCAGCTTCCACGCTAGTCCTGATTTGAACCCGGTTTTACGTAGCACCTGCGTTGGTTGGAAATGTGGTGGTTTGGAAGCCCTCGCCTGCGGCTACCTATTCTAATTACCTTGTTTATCAAATTCTCGCCGAGGCTGGCATCCCTCCTGGTGTCATCCAATTTGTACCTGGACCACCGCCTGAAGTCGTGGCACAGGCCATCGAACACCCCAATTTTGCAGCGCTGCATTTCACTGGAAGCACCTTTGTGTTCAAGAAGCTTTGGAAGGATATTGCCGCAAATCTCGATAAATACAGAAGTTATCCTAGGATTGTCGGCGAAACTGGTGGAAAGAACTTCCATATCATTCACAGGTCGGCAGAAATTCGTAATGCGGTGCTCCAGAGTATCAGGGGTGGGTTCGAATACCAAGGTAGACCACCGTTCACTTTGATTCCAAGCCAAAAGAGTTCATTGTATTACAGGTCAGAAGTGCTCTGCGCTTTCCAGGTTGTATGTTTCTTCTACGGTTTGGAACGGTGGATTCAAAGATCAGTTCTTGACTGAGATCGCGAAGATTAAAGTCGGGGCTGTCCAAGACTTCACTCACTTCATGGGGCCTGTCATGTAACGTTTCATTTCTATCATATATGGTCCTTCATTTATTAACGATTTGTTTAAGTGGCCGGCCAGCTTACGATAGGATCCTGAGCTATATCGAAAAGGCGAAAGTTGCTGGGGGTGAGATTCTCATCGGAGGAAATGGCAAGTCGGTGTATACATCGCCTTGGGGGGCTAAGCGTCGATCATTGTTGCACCTCCAGGGGATGATTCCAAGGGTTTTTTCATTCAGCCAACTGTCATTTTGACAAACGACCCTCGATCGGTAACTATGACCGAAGAGATCTTTGGTCCGGTGATTACGGTAATTATCTGATTCAAGCTTGATAGAACTGGCTGGAAGGATTCCGTCACACAGGTCTACGTATATGACGATGCGGACTTCGAGAAGATTTTGGAACTGATTGACAACACGTCTGCCTACGCGCTGACCGGATCCATGTAGGTCAACCCTGGTGAATCGAGAATCAGATGTTCAATTTGCTTGTAGCTTTGCTACAGATCGAAAGGCGCTCCTCACTGCCACGAACAAGTTGCGCAACGCGGCTGGTAATGTGTACTACAACGAGAAGTGCACGGGTGCTGTCGTTGGCCAGCAACCTTTTGGCGGCGCACGTGCAAGCGGGACGAACGACAAAGCAGGGAGCATTAGCGTCTTCTATCGCTTTGTGTCAGCCAGAAGCATAAAGGAGAACTTCGTGGGGCTGGAGGATTTCCGGTACCCGTCTAACATTATTTGAATGCAAAGGGTCACCCCGAAGAAGTGTACTTGTGAACTGGCAACTGTAGGCTTGGGGGTATGGGATAATAATGTACAGCTTGCAACAATCAGTATAATATTTCCGCTACGTTAGCGGTGGGTTTTTACGTCTTCTGTTTCCTGGGAGTGATGAATCATCTCAACTATCTCCTTCCCACGAACCAGAACCCCCGCCTTTCGTTCCATTCACCGTCGCCTGCCGTCCTTGGACCCATAAAGAGTGCTAGTAAAGAAAACTCTTTGAGGGTAGGCTGCTCGAGAAGAGGCTAGAGAAGACAATAGGGCCGCCTCCACAGAAGACAGGACCGGTACATTGATCAAGCAACTGGAGAGTCAACATAACCGTAGGACTAGGCAGGTGAAGAATTGATGCGGATGCGGTCTTGCGGATGCTGGTCGACAAGTACAAACCTCTTCGGTCTGGGCCCATCCGAACCGTAGACCAAAAGCTGAAGGAGTCGGCCCCATAGGTCCAGCAATCCCCTGTCCCTGTGCGGGCGACTGCTCATACTCCTGCACGCCCATGGCAAGAAATCGCAGACGCGCCATTGCTTCCTAGCATCGAGGGTCATAAACCTTGGCATACGACACTTACTAAGGGCAGCTTCACATGCGGCTACACCGATAAAGCTCTCCGGCTGGCGCATGCACGTGGACTACTAGCTTGGCCTGAGAGGTGGAGGTACTGGCGATGGACATGCTGCTTCTTCCCGAATAAACCCTGTCAGTCTGAAAGGATAGGATGGCAGAGCCCCATACAAGAACGCATAGGGGTACGAGAGCTTCGTGTGCACTTCATAACTGACTAATTCCGTGATTGATACAGAGTGTACGGCTTTCAGGTCAATCCGACAAGGTAGAGTGCAGGGGGCAGCCAATTGCTCGGCTGAACGAGGAATGCAGTCTGTTCATTACCAGGGCTTTCATGAACCGAACACTGCAGCGCAATGGTGTGCTGCTCCCTTGGGTCGAAATTCAAACGGTTAGTCATGCGTGATCGCATCAAGTGCTCGGAAACTAAACGCACTATAGAGCTGGAAGCTTCAGTGAGCGCCTTTTGTGAAAACATGACAGTCTTGGAAAAGGCGGGCAATTCGGACGTTGACCAGAACTCAACCTGCTCCTTTCTTGGTATCATTATCATCAAGCACTCTTGCATCCCTGCGCGATCGAGAAAGGGGGAAACGAGGGCGCTTTTATCATGACATTACCATCGCCAAGCTAAACTCACTCGTCTGTACATACAATACAATGGCACCGTATACGGTCCGTCGAGGATATTATTCCTGAGATATCGAGCTCGAGAGGGCCTCTCGCGACCGTGGGAAGGAGATCCTTCGTGAGCTGGATGAAACAAGTCAGACTTCCCTACGCTTCGAGACGAAATGGTCACCCATGGATATCTGGATGATGGTCCGCAAGGGACGGGTACGTTTCTCATTCTTTGGGATGCATTCTGCAGTGGATACGGGCATTAGCGGTTCACCAAGCTTGAGGCTGATCGGAATTTATTAGACGGTAATCATCCCTGTGACAGATCCTAGTCACTATCCCAGCGTATATGTAACGGCTATTTTATTGTATCCTGTCAAGCTGCGATCTCACGTCTTCTCACAGACCCCAGCCGGACTTAGCCATTTTAATCGTTGCCATGAGGTTTGTTGCAGGAACGTAATCAGGTCCCCTGAGGGACCCGCTTCCATTGCGAACGTGGGTGCACCAGGGATACAAACAGTCGAGCTCTGTACCAAACAACGACGAGCTGGGTTATGGTAAAAGAACAATGAGGAATCCCACAGCGGACGGGAGAATTTACGTGCTCTGGTTGTTGCTCGGCAGGGGGACAACAAAGCCGGACAATTTCCACAACAATACTAGTATGCGCCTCGTGTCCTGCCTCACTTTTTGAGGCCCGCCAGCCCAATTTGCGAGAATCTAATCTATAAATACTCAACTTAGTTCTTCTTTTTTTCCCTCACCATTTCCACCCATTTATTTTCTTGCCGCTTTGTTCCCTCTTTCCTCCACCCTCTTCATCCCAAATGGCTACCTACGAGAGATTTGAGGAGTACAAATCCGCTCCCGTCACTGGTGAAATTACTGTTCGTGAATATTTCTTCGTCATCTGCTGTGGCTCTGAAGGTCCATCCTCTGTTAGCCTGGTGACATTGTCGCCGTCAACCACGATCGCTACGGTCGCAAGGAAGGTCTGGTTGTCGGCGCTTTCACTGACAGCGTTGTACGTTGATTTTTCCCTTCATGACCCCAGTAGCTCAACATTGGTACAGGGCCGTCAAATCCTCGAGGTCCAGCTTGAAGCAAACGAAATTTATCAGGCATGGTGACTATCAACATGCATTTAGTGTTGTCCACCGGTTCACCAATGCCTTCCAGGTACCCAACTGTCACGCGTGTGAAACGCACAGTGTCGTATTCCAGGCCTCCTCCTACCCTTAAGCAACGCACTGTTGAGCGACGAATTTATTGGTAATCGCCTCACCGGTCGTCTTTCTTCCTCGACCATTTTACTCCTCGGACTCTCGAATGTTTTGTATTGTTATGTATCCTTCGCCCTCCATCCAGGGCACGCCGCTCATGGTCACGATACTCGAAGCTCCGTCAGGAAATGGAACGTTTTCACTCGTGTGATAGCTTGTTGGCATCTCTGTTGGGTTGTCCACCGTGTGGACTGCGGTGCAGGGCGTTAGCGAAAGTTTTTTTACAAGGTTTGACGGAAATGGTTAGATGTGTGTCGCAGTGGTCAGTAGGCGTGATAGTGGTGTTTTTTTTGGCGTATTCATGATGACAGAAAGTTCAAACAACCTTCCGTCTTCGTTCTCTATCCATGAAGTCAATCTATGCTGCGTGAGCGAAACGGACAAATAAATTTGCGGGAGAAGAATGAGGGCAACTGTGGGGGAGTTAAAGATACATGGTGCACGATAACAAACGCATGTAGTACTAGGCATGGTGGCGAGATATATTTTGATTTATGCTCGAAAGACCCACTATAGGAGATTGTAGAGGCTGGGTTGGTACATGACGGAAGGAGGGAGTCGAAGGGGATTGCGATAAAGTAGCGGAAGTTGGATGACTACGGAGATCAGGGGCCGACGCTGATAGATTCGACGGATTCGGTGGCTCCATCGGGAAGACAGCTCCATGGGTTCGCGGTTTGCTCGGTTTGAGAGTAACTGATGAGCGAGTGGCATTTCCGTTTGGGAGGATCAAAGACGCGGTGGGCCCATGCCCGTTTGGTAGCAAGTCTCTGTTTGGACGACGTCGTTCCGATGGTGTCAGTGATGCGCTCCTCCCTCTCCCCGCAGCCACACTCCGCACAATCCGAGCACCATACACCGACCTCTCCATTTCATCTCTCGAGGCTAGTGACGCCGTAGATCCGTTAACGCCGTTAGCTGAGTGATTCGGCTTAAGGGTTTCCTCTGAGCTTCGTGGTGAGCCGTGAAGTGGGTAAATTCCAGGGCGTGACTGTACCACGCGTTCATAATAGAGCATGAACGCTCCCGAACCTTCTTGTAATACGGTTTCGATACCACATTCTTTAACGGAGTCGTCGCTGATGCGAAGCCAGCCCCGGCCTGGCCGGTACATCGAGTCGACTGGGTCGTCGTCATCTCTGATATTTCCATACCGCAGACACTTTTCACATCCACAACCCAGAGGGTGGGCCAAACGCGGCGGGGCAAAGCGGGCCGTGCCACAAGACGGAGGCCGAGGTTTTCGTCGGAAACAGATGTAATGTCCGAAGGAATGTTGGCCATAGTGACAGACGACGGCAGCTAGGCGATAAATAGTCCTGTGTGACGAGTACATGGCCTGAGTGGGTGTGGTAGAGCGAGGTAGGCTAGGAGGGGGCGCGGAGATTGGAACTGAGGGAATGGTGGAAAGACTACCAGAAGTCATGAATGGAGTGAGGTCTAGGATTTCGGGGAAGATGATGTGTATTGAATTCTTCATCGCAAATTGGCCATAGCTTAGCGAGCGATTGAGGTGGAGTGCAAGCACTAGTGGAGGCTTAGCTAGTGTCAGACCACGCAACGGATCAGAATTGGACTAGATATACCCTTGCAATCATTGCTTGCTTCGTAGACGCTCTGCTAAGCACTCTGTCCAGTTTCACTCCCTTCACGTCCTCTTCTAGTCGACCATGCTCCAATGATGCTCTCAATTTTACCTCTAGTTTCCTTGCTTCCTTTGCTTTGCGCTTCTTCGAAATCGTGGCTTGCGCATCCGAGCTGACGAGTTTCTCCAGGCGTTCTGCTTCTAGTACAAGGCGTTCATGGGTTGCAATCACCGAACACTTGCGACAAATGCAATCGTTCAACATTTCAAGTTTGGTGTATTCAGCGAGACAGTCTTCGAGCAGGCAACTTGCCTAGTCCATGGTAAGCGCAGCACAGTTTTTTTTTTTCAGCAACGGGAACTCACAAAGTATCTCGGGATCGCCAGTTGCCAGCTATCGAAGGCAAAGTGCATGACGGCTTCTGTGTACCCGCATTCCACGCAGCTTCTCCTGTTAGCTGTTAACCCGTCGAATACAGGCATCCCTATTTCTCTGCCAGCTTGCCCATCAAGCTGCGACAGCCCTCCGAGGCCACGATCTCGATGGCGTTCCCTGTTGACGGCGGCGATTTCTTTCTTTATGCACTCGGAAACAAGCTGGAATAGTTCTTGGGCATCCTGATGTTCGCGGGAAGAGAAGAGGGAATTGTGCTTTCCAGGAGAATGCTTTACCAAAGCCTCGATGATCTCGAGCGGCCGGATTGAATGATATGAACTTCGAGGGGTATTTAATTCTGGAACATGCTTTCAGCGGGAATACATCATCCTTAAACACCACACAAACCCAGTAGCAGCGCGCGAAGGGCGTCGATGACTGGTGAGGCAACATCCAGTTGCACGGCCATGTCGTGAGCAGTTGCTAGGTAAGGTTGCAGGTAGGATAAGGATGCCATTGCCTGGGATTGATAGTGAGAAATAGTATGCACAAACATGTATGGCAGGGAGTTGACCTGGATTGTGGAGTTCATGAAGCAGTATGTGCCTGAGATGTTGACGAGGCCGGGATAGTAGCCTTCTACCAGTTCTTGTCTAATGTCTGTACGGGAAGGTCAAGACCACTGTTTGAAAGTTGAAGACTCAGCATACCTGGTCTGGCATATCCGTTCATCTCCAGCTGTTCACTGCGGGTACGAACGCGCTTCTTCTTCAGCCTTTTTGTCTCATGTGATGATACGGCATTCGATTGGCTGCTGCCCCAATTCCAAGGAAAGAACGAACCGAAACTTTCGAGGACCATGAGGAATGACGTAGTCCCAAATGAAAACCTTCTGACAGTTTGGAAACAGACAAGCGCAATAAGAGGAAAAAGGAAGAGTACAACGAAAGGTGCAATCTGAGAGAGCGGATGTTGGATTAGGTTTGTGAACCAGACTCTTGACTCTTCTGGGCCGTTCATGGAGGTAGATCGCTTTCACGCCGTCAACGACATGAGCACCGTTGGCAGTCGAACTCCTAGTAGTCGGCGTGAACTCGCTTGATATGCTGCATGCGTTTATAATGACACAAATTGACAGTATATATTTCCTAATGTTTCACCACCAACGGCTACCTAGCGCAATGGTAGCGCGTTTGGCTTCGATTGCCCAACGGTACCAAAAGGTTGCAGGTTCGAGTCCTGCGGTGGTCACTAGCTTTTGTCAGATTTTTGTCAGATTTTCGCGCACGTGACGATGACAACAGCACTACGCGAACCCGACGCGTCTGAGTCCAGCTGGCACCATATCTGTCATCCTTCGCCCCCGTGCACTACAATTAACGTGCACAGACCCTGATTTACTCCAGTCAATCCAGCTCAAAACCAGCTCTTCACATAACCCGGGCCACCACCATGCTACTCTCCCAACACTCTTCCAACCCCCTGGAGGTCGGCTCCTCGGATCCGCGGAACAGGGCATACCACAGAGAGTATTTGTCTGCGCAGAAAGTGAATGATGCCCAAAACTTCACCTCTGAGGATGGCGGTGGCAGCTGTGGTCATCGAGAAATGGTCGACTATCATAACCACCTCGCTCAGCTGTACAATCGGCCATTATCCGCTTCAAAGTCAAGGTCAAACGCAGATGAGCTGCCTATCATGGTTGATCTCGACGAAAGCGATGACGAACCAAATTCGATGGATTGTCCGCAGGACATGTGCGACCTCGAGGGTTATGAAGGGGACGAAGACGGTGACGATGCAGACGCACCGGAGGAGACGGATGAGGAGATGACGATACACCTCAAGCCCGCAGAAGAGCGGGAAGAAATCCAACTAGAGATTGCCAGTTTGCTGGCAGCTGTACCCCAACTATCACACGACTACAGAATAGTGGATCGCCTAGGCACTGGGACTTTCTCGTCTGTGTACAAGGCCATCGACCTATGGTATCATACCAAGTGGGATAATACGCCATGGCATGGCCATCATACCCCTTCTTCATCAGCATATTATCAAACTGTGCCATACTCCAAGGGGAGTAAAGTCTTCGTTGCCATCAAACGTATCTACGTGACGAGCAGCCCCGAACGTATTCGGAATGAAATATCCATTATGGGAGACTGTCGGGGAACTCGTCACACGTGCCAGCTGATCACCGCCTTCCGCAATCGAGACCAGGTAGTGGCGATCATGCCCTACAACCGCAATGAGGACTTTCGCGTAAGTGTCTAGACCACCCTTCATCGCATCGTTTAAAACACCCTTTAGGACTTTCACATGGACCTCTCGATGGCAGGCATAAAAGCATACTTCCGGTGCATGTTTCGGGCTCTGCGCGATGTTCACGCTCGAGGCATCATCCATCGTGATGTCAAACCTGCCAACTTTCTCTTTGACCCTCGGACTGGCATCGGTACCTTATGTGACTTCGGACTAGCCAGTGTATGTCTCAAATTATTCTCCTTGCCAAACCATACCCATGCTCAGGAATCAGCGAATGGACTTGTCGACGCCTACGCATGGAGCATGTCTCCATGCCCCGCCGTCACGAGATTTTCCGCACGGCAAGATTAGATCTCGAGAGGAGTACGATGCAGAACTCCTTAAAAAGATGCAAAAGGAGGCTCGACATAAAAGCTCGTGGACGAGCGATAGAGTTGGATACCCCGAGAAAGACGCTCGGTTTGTTTTCAACGTGTTAATTACTCGTTTGCCTGTCTTAGCGATCCGTAGGCCGCATTCAAAGGCTAATCGAGCGGGTACGCGGGGATTTCGAGCTCCAGAAGTTCTATTAAAATGCGGATCACAAACGGGAGGTGAGTTTATTCTCATCTGAAGATATGCTTGCGAGCTGACTGCCTGCCAAAGCCATTGATGTTTGGGCAGCCGGGACGATCTTGCTTTTCTTTTTGACGAGAAAATTCCCCCTGTTTCAATCCAGCGACGACATCGAGGCTCTAATGGAAATCGCCACGATCATTGGTCGGCAGAAAATGGAGAAAGCTGCTATCCTACACAGTCCGTGTGTTTTCATTTCGAATGATTTTTCATAATGCTATCTTCAGGTCGCACATTCGCGACAAATGTGCCATCCTTAGCCCTCGAGGGCATCAGTTGGCAAGAATTTGTTGAGAAGCAAAACCCCGAATTGATGCAGGTACCGCGCCACGACTCTCGTTATTACCCGTACAATATGCACGAAGCAGAAGCTACGCCTGGTCGAAACCCACCACCGTCGTCGTCGGCACCCCTGCGGTTTCCTCCTAAGCATAACGGGGCCCACTCATCACCGCGTTCTTTCACACCAACACATACGACCCCACCATGTCCTACGGAAGAATCACACAGAGCCGACGTAGAAAACGCACTTTCACTCCTCAAACAACTGATGGAACCAGAGTCCCACCGCCGAATTACGCCGCGCGGCGCGCTATATCATCCGTTCCTCGCAGACCCCTCGCAACCAGAGGATGATGAACTCTTTCCGCACCCTTCTGGTGAAGGGTTATGTCAGAAATATCATTTCAAAGACGCGGTCACGGAGGAACATTGTGTACTACTTCACACTGATGGACAAGAAAAGGTCAGGAGGCTCGTAGCTGGCGAGGGAATAGCTATCGGGAGCGCACCTTGCGAGTTTCATGAAAGAGACTTTGGTCTGGAAGACTAACACGAGTGACAGCGTAGGATCTGTATTATGATTATGTTGTCTTGACGGAAGTAAAAAGATGACCACCGCAGGACTCGAACCTGCAACCTTTTGGTACCGTTGGGCAATCGAAGCCAAACGCGCTACCATTGCGCTAGGTAGCCTTAACATCGTGTCTTTGGTTAAAAATCCATGTCCCCCCATGCCTTTTCTGGAGTAACAATGTTCCATATACATACACTTGGGTACTTACACTATGTCTGACTTCGACCTTCGACTTCATGGCACTTAACTGGGCGACAATTGTTGATTCCAGACCCATGCTTCTGCAAGGGGAAAGCTTTGTTGAGACCGTCGATAACGTCAAATGCAACATCACCATTCCACCCGCACCACCATCCTCTGGAATGGGCGGCGGGTTGAAGAAACTCGAGGGAGTTGGCTCAATGGCCCTCACAGATCAACGGGTATGCAGCACCACATCCACTAGTCGGACACACCTTTACGATCACCCCCACACTGGATAACAGCTTATCTGGACTAGCCCCGACACCACGCCGTCGTTCAAGTCGTTGACGATACCCCTGTCTTCGATTCTCTCTTCCAAGTTTGAGCAGCCTATATTCGGGGCGAACTACCTTACGATCGGCGTGAAACCCACCCCTGAAGGTGGTCTGACGGATGGGACCACGCTCGAAATCAGATTCATCAATACGGGAATGTTCCGGTTTGTCAGTATTCTGGAGAAGACACGCGAGAGAGCGATATTTATGAAGAGACAATTGGTTGAGGACGAGGAACATTTACGTTTGTGATATTCACGTTCTGGTTGCGTCTGTCTGTTCACAAACATGCCCTCACAGCCGAGTATACATCTCCTAGCACATCTTCTGTGGGTGGACCCGCATCCTATGGAGATCTTCCTCCAGGCTACGATGGCTGAAGGTGTCCCCATACTTAGAAACAGATTAATGGCCGACTCCGTAGACACCGGTAACCTGTTTGTTTTACGACTCTGTCGCTGCCAGCTTGGGACCAGTTTGTTCATTCATGTATAAGTAGTACTTGGTTAGGTTGAATCGAGTCGTCACGTCCCGTAACGACCCCGAGTTAGCGAGTCAACGACCGGATGAAAAGTTCAGAGGAAGGCATCCAGCGAGGAAACTGAATCAACGATTGGATATCTTGCACGATGTGAGGAAGATTTGGAGAGCTCCAAAAAACAGTGGTGGTAGACCATTGTGGCCAATCGGACAGCGACACAGAGTCAGATCTTGTCGCGAGTACTATGTCCGGTGGTGACAACTTGAACACTCCTGTGAGACAGCCGCTCGTTCACCGACGCCCATCCCGACTGTACCGACGGGTCATTGTCATCACGTGTATGTACAGATCGTGCTACAGTGTCCGTCACTCAAAATAGGCACGTCCCTTATAGACAAAAATAAAATGATAATAGCACATCCACAAATATAATAGCTAGTGTTCTAACTATATGTACGTACTCTTAGACACTTGGTGAAGACCGCCTGCTCGTTAGATTTTTGAAATTCTAACTTTTGAGTGACCCAGAAATCCGAAAAGTGAACTTCAAACAGCGACCGTCGGAGTTACTATATATAGACATCGGAGTTACTCTATTTGGTAATCTAACTCCGTGACATGTAATCACTGTCTGCCCCTCGAGCCCTCAGTTTAACAACACACCGACACTCATCATCACGGCCGGCCCACAACGCTGATGAGACTTGTATTTTTTTTCACGGCATACTCAGCCTGTTTGGCATTTAGACCTCTTCTGTATAAAACTTAGATCAAACGTGTTCATAAATGTAATGTAATCACACCTGTAGGCCCATCCATATATCTCCAGCACTTGCGGGAAAAACCACGGATCGTCTTGATGGGGCAGTCGTTGAGAATCTCCGGAACAAGCCGACGCGTAGTGAGAAAGGTACGCATCTGCTGACTTCAAGGACCGTGTTGACAAAGCCAGAGTCAAATGTCCTTGCTCCAGAAGCACGTTGGGCTTTGGCCCGTCTCTGTCGTTTCGTTGGGCGGGTCATGGCTCCTGAAGTTCTACCCTCCATTCCATCTCCCTCAAAAGTGAACGATTACGTAATCATAGGCGATTTGTGAAAATGCAGAATTACGCTAGTTTTCCCATATTTCCTTCTAGAGTTTCAATCTGGGAGTAGCCGGCGCAGATGCGTGCCGGCTACGGACGTGCCGCCCTTGAGTGACGGACACTGTATTCACTTGTAACAAAGGTTCATCGATACAGGAAATAGACGGATGGCACAGGGAATCTATGTAAATGTAATGCCCTTGCAAACCACACATTATCCCACTGACTCTATAATCCATGATATATTCACTCCTGGATGATGTAGATTGCCAAACGATTATAATCTAGTGGTACTTTCACTCCTGGATGATGTAAATTGCCAAACGATTATAATCTAGTGGTACATTCACTCCTGGATGACGTAAATTGCCAAACGATTATAATCTAGTTACAATTCTCGTACGAAGTGCTTGAACGTGTGAAATGTGTGCTGGCTAATAGAATGCTTTGCATACCTTTGGTCACAACATGTCAGATCATCGGTCGTACTCAGGACAAGCTTTATGAGAT
>JBBPRB010000385.1:0-17235 GCA_038092815.1 Hortiboletus rubellus | reverse complement strand
ATTTGATATCAGGAAATGAAAGATAAGATAAGAAATACCAGAATTCTCAACAATGAGCCCTGCTTGAACAGAGAACATCATTATACAAGTACTGATGTCTCTTGAGTTCATGTGTTACATATGATTCATGGATGGTTTCTGAATTCATCATGGTGATCTCTGTGATTGCTACAGCATTTAACTATGCTATGACACCTCCACTGGTAGAGGAAGACAAACTCATTGAGTTGACTACTACTTTTGGAAGATTGATTCTCCAATGTGAAAGTGAGGAGTCATTTTCAACTCTTTTTAGGGACTCAAATTCTATTGCACTATGTGACTTTAAACATTATTCTTCATCTAGAACCATGTGGATCAGAATCTGCTCCAGAAGAGCAAGCCCCCTTTCCTCTTTGACCTGCTTCTACTGCACCTCTTCATGCATGTATTACTACACAGACCAATAATCTAATATACCCTGATGTCCCAATCTACCTGTCTTGCCTGCTCTGCCATCAAGCTCTAGAGCAAGATAAATACTATGATCACCACAAATCTGATGGATGAATCTTGTGACAAGGACCAGACATTCCTCTAGAACAACATTTGACATGCCCTTTTTGCACCTTCCAAATCATATGAGGACACAGTATATTCTCCTTTGACCAAGTGGAAATAACATCATTGGATGGACAATCTTCCACTTTCCTAAACTGACAGTTGACTTCTCATTCTCTCCAATCTTTGTCAACTCTATCTATAATAGAGATCAAAGAACCAGAAGGAATCTCCTACTTTGAACTGATTATTCAATGTTGATCCTCTATATTTCCTACTTCACCATCTACTCTGGAACAACCTCCTTCCTCATATAATGACTCTACCTCATCATTATTCAATGTCTACTTTGATGCTTGAGATACCTTTCAACCCTCTCATCTCCAATAGGGAGAACTTCACTTACACCAAGTTTATGGATCCAATGAACATGGAGCTCTTTGACCTACCCACAGATCTCAAGCAAGAGGAAGGTCTCTTCCCTCAAGAGATCATGGAACTGTGCTTCACATGGTTCCAGAAGTCTCAGGTTCTAGGGATCATTGAGAAAAAATTGTGGAACACATATGTAGCCGATGATGAAACTGGTGAGGTTGTACTCAAGACATTTGCACACATCTATCAGACAGACAAGCTAGTTCCTCTGACTGAAACTAAGTTGTGCACTGCTGACCATGTGGTCTTATCCTTTCAGATTAAATCATGCAAGTCCTGATCAAGATCTTTGATCTTGATCAATAGTTTCATGCATAAATATGAAACAATCAGCTTTGCATACAAAGGCACTGGCTGGGCTTTTCCAATCAAGAAATATCTAGCCCACTGTATATTGATGCCCTTTTAACTTGCATTCATTTTCAAGGTTTTGAAACTATTCATTATACTTACTTTCCTCCTTTTCATGAATTTTATCTCAAGATCAAATGTTCACTTGAGCCAAATTGGCTATCATCCACAGATGTTATGGCAGACAAATGGGGTTTTGTTCAGTGAACAGAGCCACCATACCTATCCTCATGGAATGACTCTTTTGATGCCCACTATTGTTCTTTCTACCACCATAACCCCACTTACAAGCATCATCATTGCATATAGAGACTATCAAATTTGCTACATCTAGTGATGAGTGTGAGGCAATTTATAAAGACCTCAGATCAGGTCCTGGAAAAAGAAGGCATTGATGAGCTGCTTAGGAAGAAGGAAGATGTAAAAGGATTCTCCAACATCATTGGATACCTTTAACAAACTTTGCTTTCTTCTTCATGACCACTTTTATACAAAGATACTGTATATAACTTGGACTTTAATTCTTATTTCTCCAATTTCTTAATGCTTAACAGTTCAACTTTCTCTTTGTTGCAAGTTTCCTATCTTTCTTATGATACATCTTATACAGTGGCTCAAATAAGTGTCCCAATGTTTGCATGTTTTCCACTAAAGTCAATATTTTCCAATACCTTCTTATCTGAGCCCTAACATATGAGTATATCAAATAATGTACCTACCCATGGCTTGCTATGGATACCAAGGTGAAGTGATTTGGATACAATCTGATGGAATGGCAGTCATTTCAAAATGACATGACATTGGAACACTTATTTGACCCTGCATTTGACAATCATTATATCATATGTAACGTGGATATTTGATAGCTATTGATGGTTTCTATGTTATCAAGCTGTGTAATTATATAAGTGACATAATTCCCAGCAATACAAATATCCTGTGTTCCACTTCAATTGACCTCACCACATCATAAAGTCCATTCCTACTCCAATTAGAGCTAATATCATTATTTTCCCTGAATCAGATTTCTCTGCCAGATAGACTGCATCTAAGACTGATATAAAGAAGTCCACTATATTTAGAGTGATCAAGTAGATATGTTAGAAAAGCAGAATATTAAGTGAGGATGTTTTTCCAAGCTTTCTTCTCTTAACAAGAGAAGAATTGTTTTTAGTATTACCTTTAAAAAGACTAACAATGCAGTCCAAGCCATCCATCTTATCAACCATGTCCCATGCTCTTCTATCTATGCCCAAGTTTTGCAATATTCTTAAAACTATATTTTTAAAGGCTATGGTCAAGAACAAAATGCCTTTCTTGTCTATCAAGTATAAAAAGAAATGGCTATACTTTGCTTTCAAGTACAAGGACTGGACTGTGGAGGGCTGGACCAGACTTATTTGGTCAGATGAGACAAAAATCAATAGGATTGGCTCATATGGAAGGATATATATATATATATATAAAAGTAAGCCTTTATAAGACAAGAAGGTTTAGGGAATAGTGAAGTTTGGAGGAGGTTCCTTAATGGTTTGAACATGCATGGGCTGGAATGGAGTGGAGATGCATGCACAGGTGAAGAGGAGGATATATGCTGAGCAGCACATGTCCATTCTAGAGAATCCTTTGCTTTCTAGCATGAAAATTTTTGAATTTTCTAAGCAGAGCATTATTTTGCAATAGGATAATGATCTAAATACTCATCCAAAAGGGCTCAAAAGTGGTTCAAATCTCAACTCTGGCAACAGTGGACTTTCCTAAATGCACTCTGTCTAGCAGAGAGATCAGATTTAGGGGAAACAATGATATTAGCTCTAATTGGAGTAGGAATGGACTTTATGATGTGGTGAGGTCAATTGAAGTGGAACACAGGGTATTTGTATTGCTGGGAATTATGTCACTTATATAATTACACAGCTTGGTAACATAGAAACCATCAATAGCTATTAAATACCCATGTTACATATGATATAATAATTGTCAAATGCAGGGTCAAATAAGTGTTCCAATGTCATGTCATTTTGAAATGACTGCCATTCCATCAGATTGTATCCAAATCACTTCACCTTGACATCCATAGCAAGCCATGGGCAGGTACTTTATTTGATATACTCATATGTTAGGGCCCAGGTTAGGAGGTGTTGAGGAATATTAATTTTAGTGGAAAATATGCAAACATTGGGACACTTATTTGAGTCACTGTATCTGTGTACAGGAAGGCACCTTTATTAATACTGTAAATATATTGGTAACCCACATTATTTTGTGAAGACATGTTTTGACTTGTCTGAATTACATGTCTTCCTGCCAATGTCTAAACCACATTGAGACTATATACCAGTCACTGAGAAACACATCAAGAAGCAACGAACTGAATCTTGACATTTATAGAATAAAAGGATACCAGATCTTTTATGATTGTTCCAGGATATCCCTTACTAGGAAATATTGGTCTTATTCATTCTTCTATCACCCTTTGCCTGCTTTCACATATTATTGATTCTTGTTTTATTGATGATGTCTTTTCAGATCTCCTTTAAACAAATATGGTACTCCCTACCATTGAAGTCAAGTTTGACACTTCCTTCATTACCAAAATTCCTATCCTTGTTAGACAGTTGAACTATGACATTTGCAGCATTTGAATCTGATCCACTCTATTCGCTTATTTCATGTGGGAATTTGTTGACAGCACTCTCACTTATGTTGGTCTACCTGTCAGTGCTGACCTGGCAGAGCACCAAGCAAAGTGGAAGTTGCTAGACAAATGTATTTTGGGCCTTATGGCCTTTACTATCAATGACTGCCTACTCACCCATGTTACCTATAACTGGATGAATCCCAACAACTTCCCATCTGTCACTAGAGCTTTATGGAAATGTCTTCACAATCTTTTTGGGGCCATAGGTTTCACAGGACAATTCCTGTTCTTTAGCCAAGCATCTCACATGCATATTTGACCCAAACATGCCAATGAGGACATCAGTTGCCTCTCATCCCTCTTCAAGCAACTTACTCAAGCTGGCTTGAATCTTTCCTAGAACTTTAGAGCCATGTTGCTCTTATTATTTCTTCCAAATGAATACCACTAACTCACCTCCATTATTACCTAAACTGTTGAGGTTGCCAACTTCAACATGGAGACTATTACAACACAGATACTTATGAAGATGAATCTCCATGCTATACACAGACCTCTCTATTCCTAGATCTTTCATGTCAAGTCTTCTGGAGATGCAAAGATTAATAGGACCAATATCATCAAGTGTGATCCTCCACAGCAAAACACCTGGAGAAACCAGACCCCTTCTTATGAGAAACCACACCAGACATTTGAACAACAGTCCAATTTCCAACAACTTTCTGCTGGTTTTATACCAAGACCTTCCAGTTCCCATCAGAACCAGAATAAAAAAGGTAGAGGAAAAGGTCCTGCTAAATCTAAGTAGCCTGGCCACAACCAAAAGAAAAACTGGTTTAATGCTTGCCAGAATGTCAAGGTTAAAGGCAAAGCTACTGCTAATGAAGTATCCTTTGCAAATGAGTTTGTAATGGATAATGATGATCTCATCCACAGATTTATAGATCATCTTGAAGATCACAAGATCAGGAAGATTCAAGATGTTGAAATGGATAACTCCACTTCCACTATAGCCAACACTGGCTAAAATGAAGAAAATGGGATGAATGTAGCTGGGCCATCTTAAATGCCCTTTCAATACAGTTCCTTCAGAGAATGCCCCTTCTGAAGGAACTAATGCTACATTGGAATAGACAAGGAAGAAAAAGAAAAAGAAGAAGAAAGCTTCTTTCACTCTTGGTGGATTTACCAGTTCATTTTCTCATTTCAACAATGTTGATTTGTTGAATAAGAGTTATATTCAGACTGTACTCCCTATCATGCCTGAGGCATTGACTCTGGCCTTACCACCATGAGATCCTGAAGCACAGTTATCTTCTTATTTCCTTCAAGTTTTGAACAGATATAACCATGATAATAAATACCATTTGTATTCTGGTGATGGATATAATGCCTTTTACAATTATTATGGCACTTTTGCACTAGAGGGAGATGCTGAGAAAACATTTGCCAGACACCACTGGGTGATTGACAGTGGTTGCACTGATCACCTTTCACCATATAAAAGTAACTTGCATATCTAGAATCCAATGTTCATTTGGTTGTTGTTGCCAATAGAGAATGGGTTCTTATATATGATCCAGGCAAGATTATCATTCAACAGAAAGCTTCTAGCACAGAACCTTTGGTTCTTGATGAAGTTTGGTATACTCCACATGCAGGTCACCAACTTTTATCAGTTCCTATGCTTACTAGCCAAGGCTATAAGTGTACTATCAGTGATTTCAAATTCAAAATCTAAGATGCAAGTGATCATCTGAACATCTGGACATTTGCCTCATCTCCAAACAATAACCTTCATTGGTTTCAGTCCTCCAATTATTTCGAAGAAAGATTGTGTCATGTCATTTATTAAGGATAACTCTTATGATTTATGGCACTACTGTTTTGAACATCCCTCCAAGAGTGCACTTTGTCATGCTTTTTTTCATGTTTTTGATATATCCACTGTCAAGTTTTCAGATATCAACTCTCCCTGCAAAGGCTGTGCCCTTGGAAAAATGCATGATTGCCCATATTCCATTTCAGAAAAATATGCTGCTCGTTCTCTTGGACTTGTTCATTCTGATCTTGTTGGTCCTATGTCAACAGAATCCAAATATTGTGCATGTTATATTCTCACATTCATCAATGATTATTCAAGTGTTGTAGTTGTTGCATTTTTACATATTAAGGATGTTGTCTCATGACACTTCTAATCAATGATTTCTTGGGCTGAAGCCTTCACTGGTCACTCACTCACTTTTGTATATTCAGACTGAGGGGGAGAATTTATGGCTGGGACATTACAAGTGTAACAGCTGCCAACTTGCAACTATGCTTGATATATTTATCTTGTTATTTTCTTTACTTCCTCAAGGGTAGATTCCTTTATCAAGCACCTTGGACAGGTGCCACCTCTCCATCAAGCACCCAGGATAGGTGCTACTCTTTATCAGACACCTTGGACAGGTGCAATTTCCATATCAACAGCACTGGGCATACACAATCAAGTTATCTATGCACTTAGAGTGCAATCAACTCACATTAGATATGTGATAACTCTTATCTGCTGATTGTTGGCAATCTCTATCTAATCTCTAGGATGGTCTAGACCACCCTCCTATGTTTTACCTCTTCACTATGTTACCATGTCACCTCTTCACACCTTCATCATATTATAGGATACCCTCCAACCCTTCACATCTTCACTCCTTCACCTCTTCACCTCCTCACCTCCTCACCTCCTCACCTCCTCACCTCTTCATCCTATGGTGTGGCTATGCCTTCTCTTCTGATCATATATTATTCTTCTATTCCTGATCCATGCCTCCTCCTCATGCCTTTCATGTGCTGCCACACCCATACTTCTTCATTTATGATCTTTTATTAATTTATGATCTCTACCACATCCTCATGGTCAGGGTTATGCTTCCATTTCATTATTTACATTCCCCCTCCTCATATTCTTGCTTCTTTCCATGCTTTTCCCTCATGTCATGCTTCCATTCTATGGCTGTACTGATGCATGTATTGCACACATGTTCAGGGGCTTATCTTATCTATAGATCTATGCACAACATGTATATACTTTATGTAGTATATAAAGCCCTCCAAGCAGTGGTCAAGGCTCTCCAGTCTTGCCCTCCTTGGAGTTTTCCCTTCTGCTCCTTTGGCTGACTTACTCCCCTCTTCTTATCCTTATGTGGGTTGATTCCCCTAAACTATGTCCTCAAGAAGTTAGCTACCAAGTGTATTCAAGAGCAAGCAGCCTTAGCAAGAGTTTTAGGTTGTTTCAACAAGCATTCTTTCAGTCCAGAGGAATCACTCATCAGACCTCTGTTCCCCACACTCCCCAACAAAACAGTTGTGCAGAGAGGTTCAATTAAACTTTGCTTGAGAAAGCTGAAGCCATTCACCAGCATGCATGTATGCCTGGATCTTTCTGGCAAGATGCTGTTGTAACTGCATTACACATTTACAACAGACAACCTATGTGTTGTCATGAATAAAAAAATCTAGTGAGCAATTCACTGGAGACAAACCTGATGTTTTATATTTTAGGATCTTTGGGACTTGTGCTTATGTCTTTATATCTCTGGAACAACAACAAGACAAACTCTCTCCTGAATCTGAGGAGATGATCTTTATTGGGTACAAACTGAATACTAAAGGCTACTGCTTTTGATCCAAAGAATGATGACAAATGTTTATCTCTACAAATGCCATTTTTGATGAAAAAGTCTTCCTTTATTGTTCCAGAGACAATATGGATGAACCTACTCCTATTCCAATTGATATAGATTTTGCTGAAGAAAATGCTAATAAAGATAATCTACACGACCACTTTAAGGATGATACTCAACCAAGAGATCCAGAACCCTCTCAAGATGTTTTCGTACCTGTATCTATAGGACTAGGTCAACAACCCAATCAACCATGTCAACCTCCTGATGGGTAATCATAAAAATATATCACTCCATTCACTACTCCTTGGGAACCACCTCCAGAATGAGATACTATATCACCCCTCTTCCTGGATTCCACAGATTCTTCTAATGATCCACCATCCTATCATACATCACCTCTTCAACTTGCTACTAAGTGTGTCACTCCCAACATTGGTCATCAGAGTTCCATTGCTGACTGATATTAATACAAATGCTATATGGTCACAGATTCACCTCTCAAAATGGAGAGACCATTAGGTATTATGTCTCAAGTCTGGTTACCACCTCATCAACATAATGATGAGTCTCTATCTGAATTTAAATCTTGACCTCATCAGCATCACCCTACTAGAGATGAATGTTCTTCCATAAGAGCAACTGCTGATCAATGATAATCCTCTTGCATTTCCATATCTAGGATTCTTCCTAATAATGCTTATGGAGATAGATCACCAATTGACATTGAGAGAGATGTATTTAGAGGCCTTGATACTATCCAGAAGGAGATGGATGTCACTCTGACTAATGAAGATGATGATCTTGGACAGATGTATTCTTCCAAGTGGATGAGAAGCCTGTTTAATATGGCAGTTGGATCAGGTTCTATTCTTAAACAATATTGAGATATACTGAAACTCTCAAAGCAGAAACAGGAACTATGGCTGGTTGTGATGAAGGCTAAGGGTTGTAAACCCATCAAAGAGAGATGGATATTTGCAGTGAAATCTGATGGTTGCAAAAAAGCTTGATTTGTTACCAAAGAATTCACACAGGTCTTCAGAATAAACTATGAAGAAATCTTTTCTTCAATAGCAAGATTTGAAACCTTCTGACTTCTTACATATTACTTTAGCTGTGCTTCACAATTGGAAAATTGAAGCTCTAGATGTCAAAACTGCCTTTTTATTTGGTGAACTGGATAAGGAAATCAACCTCAAACAACCTGAAGGATTTGTAGTAAAGGATTAGGAGAGAAAGGTTTGTTGCTCGAGAAAAGCAATTTATGGTTTGAAACAAGCTGCATTTTAATGGAACAAGTAGCTACACAAGTCTCTCCTAGAGATGGGATTCCTCAGATGCAAATCTGACCTAGGGACTTATTTCAAGATCATTGGTGATAAGATTGTTATTCTCCTCATTTATGTTGATGATGCACTTTTTATAGAAAGCAATAAAGCATAGGTTTACTTCCAAAATTTTATTCATGAAACAATGAGAATTAAGAGATCTTGGTCCAGCCAAAGAATACCTAGGTATAAGGATTACTAGAGATCGCAAGAAGCAAGCTATTTCTCTAGATCAAACCTACTATGTGGAAAAAGTCATTTTATAATTTGGTCAAGAAAATTGCAAACCAGTCTCTATACAGTATCTCTTCCTACTGGATATAATCCAAGCCCTAGCTCTGACCAAAATCAGTTGAACCCCACTCTTCACAGTCACTATCAGTTGGTTATTGGATCACTGTTATACATCATGCTGGATACCAGACTGGACTTAGCCTACTCTGTCATAAAGATGTCTCAGTTCTCTTCCAACCGTATGGAAGAACATTTGAAAAAGGTGCTGTCTTCCTTCTAGATAAGACAATGAAGAACCAACCAAAATTGGTGATCTCCAGACAACATGTCTTGTCTCCACAGGCTAAAACACTTTGCTGAAGGGAAGTACAAGAAATCTACACTTGGCAGAGTTAGGGGTAATGGATATAATTTCAAGTAGGAAGGAGAAGATTTAATGTACCAGGAACTGTGGTTTGTTTGCCAATCCTCCATGTAAATTTATAGATTGGTTGTTAAAGATGATTTCAGCCTATAGTCTGGTTAGTAAAGGTAATCCTAGATGTATTACACACTTAATAATCTCAAGATAATGGCAATATATTGCCCAGCAACCATGGAAGCTTGTACTTGGATAGTATGAGAGGTGGGTGATTTTAAGTGCTTGGCCTATGTTTCACCTAATGCTAATGGTTTGTGTGGAGGGAACTCCTGGGAATATTGCATCCAGAAGTGGTGATTAGATAAGCAAAGGGTTGTATCAAGTCACTTAGTCACTCAGCTGGTTATAGCAAACTTGGTCTTGTTGTGTACTAAGGAGCTACAACTAAAGGTTGAAAGTGTAGACTTAAGCTAATTCCTTAGGATAGTAAGTCTAGGTGAGGTAGTGGTAGGAGTCCTTTAGGTAGGTCATCCTAATGATGGCAAGATGCTCAGTTACTAGTCAGTAGTTAACTTGGCAGTACACTTAGTAAATTCAGAAGAGTTATTATAACTCAATCTTATTGTCTTATCTAAGGGGTAGGCAAGTTTGGCTTAGAGAGGTGAAGTGTAGCCCCTTTTTGGTACTACAGGATGCTTAGGTTGCTTACTAGCCTCAGGATCATCCATTTTTGTCGCCATTTTTGGGAAGCTTGAAAGCTTCCAGCAACTACAACATCTGGAGACTTTTGACAGGCAACTAGGATACCATGTCATGCCTGTCAACGTTATGTCTGTATTTAATATTTGAAACAATAAATTGTTATTGAATAACTAACTTAGATTAGCTAATGTACTGGATTCATCATGACCGTGCACTTGCATTGATCAAAGTCTTTAATCCACGATAATGGCATAATTGACTAGTACTGTTTGCCCACTGGATAATGAAAAAGTCGACTACTCCTTGTTCTCATTTGATCACCCCCAACCCAGCCTTGCATTCAAGCTTGATGCTAAATATCAAGCCCATTTGAAGAACCTGCTGATCTAGCATGCATGCACTTGCTGTTTGTGGGAACAACTCGCACCTGACATGGCCTGTCACAAGGTTTTGGCTGTACTTAGCTATATGGACAGCCTAGGTCTTGATCTCCCACTTTTCCTTGACTTACTGAGCTGGGATGACAAGGCATGCATGGAAAATATAAAGATCAGCTATAAATATACTGTGCTGATGGTCAGTGAAGAACTTCTATTGATTTTGAAGTGCTGGTACTGGCTGCCATGCTCACCTGGGAGCACAACTACTCATCTGGTAGGTGCAAGTAGCACTCTCAAGTGCTTTTCATTTGATTGTATCACTGGTGCTGCCTAAGGTGGTCAACCAAGAGTCAGAAGATGTTGGGGATATCATGCACTGCTCAGCTGATAAATTGTCCATGGAAAGTCTCACAAGCCTCCAGATTGATGAGCTTCTGCTCCAGTTGAGCAGTCCTGAATTGGGTAGGACACTGAAATTCTGGTCTTTGTTGCAACAACTTGCTGTTTCCAAGTGGCAGAGTGTCAGATACACTATTAATAGCTTGAATTGCATGTAGTGAAATTACAGGAATTTAGTAGGTTAAATAAAATAATTTCTTCTCTTTGGAATGAGTGGAAGGTTTCAAAAGGAGAGTGGACATTAGCTTGGAATATGCAATGATAAGAGTTAGCAGGAACTTGTCCAAAGTATTAACTTATTGATATGACATAGGGTTGCCATATCAGGCTAAAAACCCAAATGTGGACTGTGATTGCATGACGAGTAGTGTTGTTGCTGAAGTGAAGTGACTTCAAAGTTAATTCAGTTCAATTCGTGTGGGCAATACTTCAGCACAGTTCGTTGCAACTGAATTGGGAAGGAAGTGAGTTCATTCAATTTAAGAGGTAAGGTAAAGTATGGTGTATTTAGCAGTGACGAGATATATCTAGACTAGAAAATATAGCCCCTGTGCATATCAGCTTAGTCCTAGACCTCAATCCATAGGTTGTGAGTGCGGATGAAAGTCAGAGCCCAGTGACCCAGGATGCTGTGTCGCCATGGATATCCACCCAGCAAAGGCATCATCAGTGCCATGTGAGTAAACTCACATGAAATGACAGCCAAAACTGCCTTCTCTAGTGCCTGAAACCGTCAAGGTGCTAAATTTCTCAAATTCACTTACAGTAGTTTTGTCTGTGGACTACAGCCTATCTTGTGGCTGGTTATTCAGAGAACACTGGATGAGCTCACAGAGGGCATGTGGCACTGTTGATGAACTTTACATAACAAATTGTTTGCTAACTTGAATGAGACAAGACTAAGCAGACTTGGCACAATGGTTTTACTCAGGTGATTGATAATTACTCATGATTGGATGGGAAATTGGTCCATACTCCCAAGGAGTCCATCCCACTTCCTGAAGGCGAATGAAGTCACTTTCATGCACCTTTATTTCATCGAACTGACTTGAGATGTGCCAAAAAACACACTTCAGTTCACTCCAATTCACTTTGCAGCAACACTAATGACAAGTGTGACACGGTACCCTAGTTGCCTGTCAAAAGTCTCCAGATGTTCTAGGAAATATTGCAAACACCTGCTCCGTTTGGATGGGTACTTCCTAGAATGGATGGTTTGAGACTAGTTGCTTACTAATAGGGATCAGATGCCTTTTGTTGTCCAAAAAGGAATTTCTCCCAAAAAAATAGTTTTAAGTACTTGTTCTTTACTGTAGGTACAAGTCCTAATAGCCTAGTAGTAGTTCTAAACTCTTATTTACTTCGCTCTGGGGTATCCTGCCTTATTAGATCTTATTAGGTTTTCTAGGGGATCTCTTATCAGATGAGATTATTTGAGATAGAAGATAAAATGCTCTCTACAGGCCAAAAAGCTCCCTTTTATATATATAAATACAGGAGGCTGTGCTAGCCAATCAAAGGGCTTTGTGACTCATAAATTAAGGCACAATTGCTTACTAATACCAGGCACAAGTTGACAAACTCAGGTATATTAAAGGAAAGTTAGACTGAGTGACAGCAAATTGATGGTCCCCCTACCACCTTATGTTAGCAGGGCTGTGCAGTGTAAGGATCCCAAGCACAGGAGGTAGGAAAGGGCTGGATGGGGGAATTGGTGGGTTGAGACAGACAGTAGGGTGGCTGCAAGTGATGCAAACAGCACAGAGGCTTGCTTCTGGACTAGGAATAAGGGCAAATATGTGACGATGGAGCCAGGGGAGTGGGGGGAAGGTTTGGTTGGGGGATGTCAAGAGCAGCTGATGGGACTGTAAATTTTGCATGTGAGGACTGTTAATTTGCAGGTAGGATCCATCTAACCACCCACTGCATGTTCACAGAGCATCCCTACTAAAAACAGGATTGTCAGTCTGACCACTGCACAGATTGATGGTCCCAGACTTACAGTCCTCAGATAGTGTGCTCAGCTGAGGCTTACACATCAGCCATGCCACGCCATGCCATCCACCTTCAACTAACACTTGTCCACCAACCCTTGCCCATAGTGCCATTGACAATATTATCCAGTGCCAACATCAACAACACCAGCATGCCGATCAACCTTACTCAGCACCAATGCCAACACCAGCACCAACACCAGTACCAACAGTTGATGCCACTGCTGTCCAAGTCACAAGCATTAGCATTTGCGCTGACTCCTAACTCCACCAAGTTTAATACCAGTCCCAGCAACTGATATTACTTGCGCTCTGTTCCCTGCAGCTGCAACCACCGAGCACCGACACACAAGCTTCCTGCCACTTCCTATCAACCAATGTTGGGGATTAAAGGACTCTGGGAGGTGGAGAACCACTTTGTGCTGATTCTGTCAGGACATTATGCTCATAGCATCACCATTTGCAGGTGCTGACCCCTGCCAATGAGTATGTGTCACTTGTGTCACTTGCTCTGCAAGACCACTACCAGGGTAGTCCCTCCTTTATACCATATGTCGTCAGTGTCGACACCAGGTATATTGTGAGTTCCATTATCATATTAAATGTCACAGCTTACCACACATCCACCTAGCATTTGATTCAAACAATGCCAGCAACAGAAATGGCAGCATACCCATCTACAAAGTGGAATGAATCCTACTCTGTGTGTATTTCTTTTTCATGTTGCAAATCTCGCACTGATCTGCATGAAACTAGTTTCATGCATGCACATAGCAAAGCAGTCACCCAAGAAGTAGAATTTCCACAGATTCCTATAAACAATACCCCTTGATACCATAGGGAATGATAGCCCCTATCATGACCTACATACCCCTATTTTTTCAGATTTCTCCACCTACTGGTTATTGAGATGTTCATTAATCTCTCTAGTTATACCCTTATACCTGCACATATGTATGTACATAGCATACTATTTCTTTGATTTCTCTTTATTTATCTGATTACTTAGCTAAGTGCTAGTGAGATGAGTGATCATGTGACCCCTAGCTACCATGTGACCTTGTCCCCATTAGTCTGTACAGTCCTGCATAGCATAATTAGCCTCTTTGACAAAGTATTCCAAATTTGAACTCCTTTGCTCAAAATGCTTTCCTTAGTGTGCCTGGATTTGACAGCTTGTGCCTGGCATTCATAAACAATTGTACCTTAATTTGTAAGCCACCAAGCCCTCTGATTGGCTAGCACAGCCTCCTGTATTTATGTATATTGTATAAAGGAGAGCATTTTGGCCTGCAAAGGGAATCTCGTTTGATAAGAGATTTCCTGGGAAATCTAATAAGACCTAATAAGGCAGGGTACCCCAGAGCGAAGTAAATAGGAGTTTAAAACTACTACTAGGCTATTAGGACTTGTACCTAAATAAAGGACATGTTTTTAAGACTAGCCTTTTGGAAGAAACCCCTTTTTGGGCAACAAAAGGCATCTGGTCCCTATTAGTAAGCAACCTAAGCGTCCTGTAGTACCAAATAAGGACTACACTTCACCTCTCTAAGCCAAACTTGCATACCCCTTAAATAAGACAATAAGATTGAGTTATAATAATCTTTCTGAGTCTATTAAGTGTGCTGTTAAGTTAACCACCAACCAGTAATTGAGCATCCTGCCATCATTAGGACAACCTACCTATAGGACTCCTACCACTACCTTGCCTAGACTTACTATTCTAAGGAGTTAACCTAAATCTACACCTTCAACCTTTAATTGTAGCTCCTTAGTACACAACAAGACCAAGTTTGCTATAACTGGCTGAGTGACTGAGCAACTTAACACGACCCTCTGCTTACCTAAGCACCACTACAATATTCCCCAGAATTCCCTACACACAAATCATTAGCATTAGGTAAAACCTAGGCCAAGATCCTAAATTGCCCACCTCTTGTACTACCCAAGTACAAGTTTCCATGGTTACTAGGCAACCTATTGCCATTATTTTAAGCTCATTAGGTGTATAATTCACCTAGGATCACCCTTACTAATCAGACCATTAGCTGAACTATCTTTAACAACCAATCTATAAACTTACATGAAGGATTGGCAAACAAACCACAGCTCCTGATATACTAAATTTCCCCTTCCTACTTGAAATTATATTCATTACCCCTAACTCTGCCAAGGGTAGACTTCTTGTACCTCCCTTGAGCAAAGTGTTCTAGCCCATGAAGACAAAACATATTGTTTGGAAATCACCTATTTTGGTTGGTTCTTTGTCATTTTGTCTAGAAAGAAGACAACAAGGCAAGTTTACTTGCTTCTGACACTTCCTGGACCAGCCAGCTGATTCCTGGGCTGCTGCTGCTTACAGATGTCTGGTAAGGCTGAGGCAGAACTCACCTTGATAAATTGTTACAGTATTATTGATCTTATGCTCACCGATGATAGTGATGTGTTTGCATTTGACGCACAGACAGTTCTTCACAAGTACACAGCCCTGTTCCATTCCATGACCACTTTTCATAACTGACAGTTATCAGCTTCAGCTCCAGCCCCAGCTGTCATATCCCGTATTTCGCCAAAGTTCAACTCCGGCCCTCCGGGCCTATCATCAAGAACTCTGCTGCGTTCTTGCACAGGACTTGTCTCCGGACTCCGGACTTGTACATAGTATTCTCTTTTCAACTCTGTTCCTTGTTTTCTCCTATTTAGTATTAGCTCCGTTACTTACTTACCTCCGAACCTGTGTCTCGCTTAGAGCACAGCTCTGGGATGCTTACTCCCGACTCCTGTTTCCTTACCAATCCCTTACGGACTCCGTTACTAATCATTCTTGAACTCCGTATATAAGCCTCCGATCTCACTCCTGTATTCTTTAGTTCGAATATCATCTAGAATAACTCTCCTAACTTCTGCTTGAGTCTTGACGACTCTCCTCTGACACCTCTGCTCGACTTGACGTTTCCACGTCTTAAGTCCCACCTCCGATCTCCGTAAATCCGGGACCGAACTCTTGTAAGGGTGCATCACATACGGTGAAGCCAAGTCCCACTTCCCTAATCATCTCCGGCGTTCCGGAGTTGATACCAGAGTTACGGTTCTAACAGTATATTCGAACTCACACTTGCAAAGAGTTCCCCATCAATGGCTACGCGTACTACTCGTTCCCGTACTCGCGCCCTCATCAGCGCCAACAGCTCTCCTAGATTCAATCCCCTTAGCGCTTTCGGGAGCAGTCGTCGAGGTCCAGAACTCGTCGACCAGTTCCGAAGCTTCTCCGCTCGTTGCACCCCCGCCTCCGCTTCAGCTTCGCGCCCTCTCCCCCTCTCCCCAACTCCGGGCGTGCGTATCGAAGTCCTAGAGGACGACGACGAGCAATCACTCCATACACCTCCCAATGAACCAGGGTTTCCAGAAGGCCCCGGAGATGGTCCGGATGGCGATGACCCGGATGACCCAGATGATCCTGACGAGGATTACTTTCCCAATCCCTACGACCCATACGACCCAGACCCCAACGACGATGAACGCATCCCGCGAGATACCCTCGCTCAGCTAGCGAACGCCATTCAGGGCCTCGCTCGCTCCACTCGTTGTCCCGCCTCCGACTCTACCCCCCGCACCAAAGTCTGAGAACCCGACCAGTTTGACGGGACGGAACCCCGCAAACACCGGGTTTTCATAGTACAGTGCGAGTTAAACTTCCAGGACCACCCCAAGGCCTTTAGCACGGACCGCGCCAAAGTAACATTTGCACAGTCCTACCTGAAAGGCATGGCGCTGGAGTGGTTCGAACCGGACCTCCTCCAAATGGAAGATCCCGACCAACGTCTCCTCTGGATGGACGACTACAAAGAGTTCATCCTTGAACTCCAGGCAAACTTCGGTCCGCACGACCCCGTCGGAGATGCGGAGCACCAGCTCGACCACCTGTCCATGAAGGATGGTCAACACATCAACAAGTATGTGGTCGAATTTAACAGGATAGCTTCGCAAGTCCGAGGGTACGGAGAAGGTGCCCTCCGGCACCACTTCTACAACGGTCTGCCGGACCGTATCAAGGACGAAATCTCCCGCGTTGGGAAACCCCCAACGCTCTCCGAACTCCGACATCTTGCTTAGTCGATTGACGCACGCTACTGGGAGCGCAAGTCTGAAATCAATCGACAAGCAAAGCCGTCCAACCAGCCCTCCACATCCAAGCCCTCCGA
>JBBPRB010000384.1:0-17241 GCA_038092815.1 Hortiboletus rubellus | reverse complement strand
GTGTCCCAATGACATGTCATTTTAAAATGACTGCCATTCCATCAGATTGTATCCAAATCACTTCACCTTGGAATCCATAGCAAGCCAGGGGTAGGTGCTTTATTTGATATACTCACATGTTAGGGCCCAGGTTAGGAGGTGTTGGGGAATATTGACTTTAGTGGAAAATATGCAAACATTGGGACACTTATTTGAGCCACTGTAATTGGCTCATTTAGGTAGTAGTTTCATGTACATAACACTTGCATCATGTCAATCAATAATGCATTGTCCTCCCGTTATAGTAAAATAATCATTCATAATTGCAACAAATCAAATGTGAATTGAACATAGCCAGGTGGTAAATACTACATAGTCAGTGCCAGTAATGAACTAGAAGTTGCCCATCTGCCACTCACCTTTGATTTCATTGTGCAGAAACATAGTCCAGCAACCATGTTCTGTATGTCCATACCTAATATACATAACAATCCCACACAGACTGGCTCGCACTTATCCAATGGCAATGGTGATCATAGAATGTCGACTTGGTGAACTTGATGTGAAAGTGGTTCTAAAAGACTTGCTCCACAGGATGCTGCTTATTTGCCTCTGCATGACATTTCCTAAACCCGATATCCATGTCATCCACATGGAAATTGAATGGCCAGACATGGTACCTGTGTTGGGTAGTTGTGGAGGCACAGTAGCAGATATTGGACAGTGGCTTCAACTGTCCAATTGAGGGGGAGCATGAGATGAGATCGCCAGTGGCAATAAATGTGTGGTGGCAATGCATAGTTGGGGAAAATGATGCAGGATGATCAAGTGAGGGTGTGTGCTGTATAGTGTGTGATTTCTACTTCTTGAGTGGTTTTTGAGAGGACCAGGGGTGGTGTGGTAATGATGATACATAAAATCTCAACAGAGGGGGAACATTGGTGCTTGAAATGCTAGAACATAGGTAGTATGGGAGAGGATGGCTGAGTGAATTTGATAAATTCATCATAGACCCATTGAAAGTGGTCGCAGCCATCCTTGCCCATATTATACTATGTAGTGTTAGCAGTGACCAAAAGAAAAGAAGCAAGGAACTTGAATGACACTTACAATTATGTACCACCAGTTAAAATCATTGTTGCAGGACAGCCAGCAACATCAAATAAGCAGCTGGGCACAACCAAGACACTGGCGGGTGTACTATAGTTCCTCTTACAAAAGAAATTTTGACAAAGGTGGGGATGGTGATGGTGATGGTAGATGACTGGACACTGTGTAGGTGGCTTGAATAGAAGGATATTGAGGAGGGGGAGAAAACTTACTTGGAGGGAGGTGAGAGCCAGAATATGTGAGGAATGGTGCAGCCAATTATGTTTCTCTGGCATTATATAATGGCATCTTATCTGATGACATCATTGCTTTGCATAGAGAGTCAGACAGCAGAGTATGGTGGTGACATAGGACAATGCTGGAGTCCACTGACAAACACCAGACACCAGCACTCTGGAAATCTGGTGGAGTATGGGATGATTGTTGGACAACAGACAATGGTGGAGTATGAAATGACTATGGGATAGTGGATGATGGTGAAGTATGGAACAACTGTTGAACAATGGACAATGATGGAGTACATGACAATGTCAGACAATGGTGGAGTACAGAAACAATGTCAAATAATGGCAGAGTATAGGGACAATGGTGGATGACAGTGGAGTATGAAGAGAGACAAAGATAAATACTGTATTTCATAATGAGGACAACATGTACTAGCTACTACCTAACTGTGTTGTGATGCCTGCAGCTTTCTCTTTGCTGCCTTGAGGCCAGCATCCTTGGCAGGATATGCATCCAAAAATATACTATAATGTCCTGCATTAGAATAGCCTGCAGCAATAGCATGGTCTCTTGCATCACATGGTGCATTGAACCACCATACTCTATGGTCATGAAAAGTGAATGACTTTCAAGAAAGTTGAAAAGAATACCAGAATTGTGCTTCAACAGTCAGCTGGTTCATCAGCTTGAATATGAATATCCTGTGGACATCAATGATGTAAAAGCTTAAGGAAAATTTGGCCTCACTCACATCAACACCAGAGATAACACATGCGATGGTTGATGCCTGAGCAGGTTCCACACTGGCAGTGCTATCATCATTATGAATAGAAATAACTTCATCTAAAATGCAATAGTAGTAAGTGATATATCATTCAGGATATTAACTGCAATGTACCACTCTCCAAAAGGTGGGCTTGTCTTGACTGAAAATCAAGCAAGAGTGCAGGGGTTGCTATCCTGTATCAGTGCTTCTGAGGGGAGGACATTAAGTGGGAATTGCATGCTTCTTCTTTGGATGAAATCTCCAACAAGACATTAAAGTTATTGAGTGTGTGCATGTGTGTAATCATCTAAGTATTTCTAACATATGTATGTTCCTATGAGTGATACACAGGGGTTTGACTCTTGAGTAGGAGCAGAATGGAAGTACTGATTGGACTGGAGGTAAGAAGTGATGCTGATTGCCTTGAAAAAAAGCCATTGCGAAGGTTTTATGAGCTCAATGATGCTGTTCATCTTCATCTTCACCCAGATGTCAGGGGTGGGATCAAAGAAGTGGACAGCAGGTGATGATGTGGGATTATCCTGCTGTGTGATGAGCTTGAGGTCAAAGAGCACAGATCATGTAAGTTTGAAGTAGGGATAAATAAATCCATCTTGAATATCCACAATGATAGATTCTTCGTCATTCTATAACATAATTAATAAGCATGAAAACTTGAAAATACTAGGATAGCCATACCCTGGTGAAACTAAAAGCAAGCACATGCTCATGCATTCTCTTCTTATCAAGGACAGTTTCTTAATTGCACTGGTGTTTCTTCTTAGCCCTATCATGAACACTGGCAATGTGTTTCATAAAAATCAGCTGGAGTTGAAAGGTATGACAAGGATTGATGGATGCATCTACCATTTGCACATAGAGTACAGAAACAGATGGATACACAGACAAATGAGCATCCACACTCATGGCGAAATCAATTGATGATGGCATAGTAGATAGTGATTGCAAAGCAGAGTCAATATTCTGCAGTAAGGAGGATGATGCTGAGGATGGCCAGTCAAAGATAGAGGCATGATCAGAGTTTGACATTGCCACTGACAGAGAAGATGCAGAGGACAAGTCTATGACAGAATCAGGAGCAGCAAGTGAATGTAGTGCAAAATCAGTATTTCCAATCACAGAGGAAGAAATTGATATATTAGAACATGATGGATGTGATGGGTGGGCACCAGTCATGGTGTAACCATTGGTAATGCAACCTCTAGTAGTACGACAATGTTTGTGACACATGTGCTGCTGGCACCTGCACCCAACCCTTGTTACCACACACTTTGCATAGCTGCACCATTCACCTGCATACCCAAGCCTAGCAGAAGGTTGCAGGGAAATGGGGGCTGACTTGGATGGACAACTACCTAGAAAACAGGACATTGTCAGATCATAAAATCAATTATATAGTATCAGCTAATTGACCTACCCTGCACAAGTGTAGGCAATGTTGTGGGTGAGTTGTGAGGTGAATTATCCAGTCCATCACCCCAGCAATACCAACTGTGGTGTAAAACACTAGTCCTGTCTGTATTGCAATAACAAGAGGGATACTAGAAAATAAGAAAAAAGAGTACAAATAGATTCATCCCAGGGACCCTAAAAAAATTGGTGGGGAAGAAGAACCTGACTACACAATCCATAAAGATATCTGAAAAGATAGGGGCTAATCCAGACAAATCCAATCCAAAAGAATAATGAGAAAATGATCTGGAAAGTGAAATAGAGATGGAGAAAAGTAGAAATATATATTCAATAATGGAATCCAAAAATCCGGAGCAGACTTGATAAGATGGTGATGAGATGAGAGAAATCCAGCCAAGGACAAGGGCCAGGTATGAGCGGGAAAGTGATGAGGTTTGCAAAGACATGGCTTTTCAGCAGGGAAAGAGGTGATCAGTGTACACAGGCAAAAGATATATATATTATCCATTACACTACAGGGGTTTTATAGTCAAGAAAACACTAAAGACTTTTTTTAATAAGGGAAATATCAATTGGTAATCAAGTATGACAAAGAAAAAGAAAAAGAACATTGTTCTTTCATGGATAAACAAAAACCATGCGGAATACTATAAAGGGGTCTAGACCTATGTCAAAGTGATACAAAAGCTCAATAAAACCAAAAAAATCAATTTGAATAAAAATTAAGGATCCAAATAGGTCTTGCACGTGTAGAGATTTGGAAATGGATAGATAATGTCAGGTTGCATCAAATTAAATCAAGTTGGACTAGGATTGGATCAGGTTAGATCAGGATTGAATCAGGTTGGACCAGGATTGGATTGGGTTGGACTAGGATTATAATTAAGAGTGATGTGAAAGTTGGTGGAATAATGGAATATGACCACAAGGAACTTCAGTTCCTTACAGTGGCATTGAGAACATCAAAAAACAGAAACCTACAGCATAATACAGTCAGCCAACATTGCGCACATTAGCAGCCATTACAAAATGCAATGGGACATCTGTACCACATTCACCTGTACCACATTGGCAGGTTGGAGAATATGATAGGGGAATAAAAGATATTAGGCTAAGAATCACAACCATAGAGCCATCAAGACAAGGAGTATAAAGAGCATGAGCGATAAAGCTATACAAATGGATGAGTTATGTAGCCAGGAACATCAGAAGGATGCAATCTCTTACCTTAAAGGACAAAGAAGATAGATGTATATTGAAAATTAAGAAGAACAAGGTGGATGTTATGATCAGTATATTCTCATACCCCTATGTTCATTGGACTTAATGTTTTCTATGCTTAACAACAGACAATCTTACCTATATCTTATCTTGACCTCATTTATTCTTATCTTGTGTATCATAGTCGTCTCATCTCTTCACCCCATTTTACACACAAGATTTTTCATTTTCCTTGTTTCACATCTCCGTTTTGAATCTATGTTTCACCTCTTCACAGAAGTGTTTGATCACACTTCCCTTCCATTCTTTAATACATATGTTTCACTTCTCTTCCATTCTGCCACACTGTGTTGTAGAGACCACAGGTTCCCTATGGCTGCATATAGAGTTTTTCCCCTATTCTAGGTCGTCCCCTGCCTCCATCGAAGCCCCTATCCATGTCCCGTGTCTTCCTGAGTGGGTCTGTGCCATTTCCATACATTTCCGTTTACTCTTTCTAACTATCCAGGTCGGCGTCATTTCCCAGGTTTGCCGGAACTGACATTTAACGTTGTGGTCTTGTTCGTCCCTTCATTATATTTGTTTCCCCTCTTTTTCCCCTCTTTTCATTTGGGTTTCCCTTTGACTGGCGCATTCGTTACATCACTGGATCTGCCTAGAGCGCAAGCATCCGATCTAGACTCTTCGGCATCATCCCCAACATAGCGGTACCATAGCATGATCTGTAGCATTTTCCAGGTACAATTACTACTCTTTTCGTACGGTCTCAAGCGGTGTTACTACTGTGAAGGGGCAAGTAGCATTTTCGTTACAGCCTTTGGTTACTATCGCGATGTTTCCTTTTTAGGAAAAGGGTCTTGGGTGTTGCCCGGAACTATAAACCTAAATAGAACATCTCCCTTTTTGGCAGTAGTTTTCGTCGTCCCCAAATCTCTCCAACCTCATCTCCAACCTCGTCGCTTTCCATTTGTACTGGGTCCTTGTCCTTGACCCAGATTTCAACCTTGTCATTCCGGATTTCATTCCTTCCACCCGGATTCCTCCGGATTTGGTTTTCTCACCCATAAGAAAGTCTCTGCTTACCCTTCTCACTAACAACCTACCTCAAACCCCTTGGGACGAGTATTTTCTCGCACCCACCTGTGTCGTTGCTAGTTTTCCTAGCTTTCCTTAGGGTATTGACACCCCTAGAACTACCTATCACCTTTACAGCATATTGGCCTCATGTGTTTCACTTCCACTTCACCCTATGCCCTTTTCTCCCTTCATTTCCAGATTACTAGATATGATCACAACATATACATACCTCTAGTAGGTATTTAAGGCTCAATGCCAGCACCAGAGAACTCTAGTCTAGTTCTCTTGGTGTTTTCCCCTAAGCACTATAAGAAGGACTCTATTGGCCTGACAAGCCTCTTCTCTCATTACTTTCCAGAATCAAAGCATTTCTTGGCAACCTAAGGAAGTTATGCTCTAGAGCTGTTTCAGTGAATAGGGAAAACAGACAAAGGAGCGGTAGGGGACAATCCCATGCACTCTTTATATATCTGGAATGACACCTATAGTCAAAGGAGCAATAAATACTAAATGGAACAAAATAACATCCTATGGGATTGTAATGATCAGTTATCATGACATATAGAAGATAGAAGATGACATTATCATGATGGAGGCCATCTGAGCCTTGACTAGCAAAGGAGAATTGCTGGGCAAGTATTGCAAAAGACGTAATATTGAATGTTGATACTTCAATAGCATGGCAGCAGGACAGGAATGCTAACTGCGACGATTGTGGGCACTGGCTAAATATAACCCAATGAGTAGTTGGGGCAGATCACCACCTTAGAGTGCTAATATTTTGATGGAACAACAGGATGTGACAGTTTGCCACTCAGCTGCTCAGTATGGTTCAATCTCCACCCAAATATTGTTTGGTCACATTTGTAATGTTTGGACTGCTCAGACATCTGAATGTTCAGAAAGGTCAATTCTCAAATGTCCTCAACTAATGGGGACAAAGTCACATGGTAGCTAGGGGTCACATGATAACTTCATCTCACTGGCACTTAGCTAAGTAATCAGATAAATAAGGAGAAATCAAAGAAATAGTTTGATATGTACAAATGTGCAAGTATAAGGGTATTACTAGAGAGATTAGTGAATATCTCATTAATCAGTAGGTGGAAAAATCTGGAAAAATAGGGGTATGTAGGTTATGATAGGGGCTATCTTTTCCTATAGTATCAAAGGGTATTGTTCACAAGGAGCTATGGAAATTCCACTTTTCGAATGATTGTTTTACTATATGCATGCATGAAACAGAAGTGAAGAAGTAAAATAACTATAATGCATGAGATAAGGGCAAGTAGAGATGAGATGAGATAAAGATAAGGTTGTCTGTTGTTAAGCATAGAAAACATTAAGTTCGATAAATATAGGAATATGGAAATATACCAATTATAACACATCTTGCAAATATATTATTTGGCTTTATATGTTCCAGCCAGACTCAGTAATAAAATCATTGTTCTATGTCCTTCTTGACATACTTGTTGAAAGTGAGTCTTCAAGACTCCATTCAGTAGAGCTAGATCTTATAACATCCTCTGCTGTTTGAACTCATTATATCTTATTTAGGATGAAGCATGGAGATATGAGGGTAGATCTTGTTCCTATGGCCCCTGCTGAGCCTGTCCAGGAACACTCAGCATGTTCAGATTCCTTAATATATTATGAGAATGATTCCTAAATGGATTATTGTAATTCAGCATCACATTGACTAATTTCAGCTGAGTCTTGTGATATAGTTGGATTAGTCAAGTAATCTGCCAATGTGACTCTAGAACTAGGATCTAGAGCTCTTAAACTGTATTTCTCTAGGGCCTGTAATTGTTTTCTGTCATGTTCAACTTGTTGTATGCTTTTATAAGCAGACCTACACATAATACATTCAGTAGCCAAGGTTATTATTATAGTTTCTTCTAGGCTAGTCCTAGGAATACTTATATGATTGATATGTGTGGTTGGCTCAGCTAATGGTGTGAGACCAAATGTGAAGTAGTAAATTTGGATGGGGCGCTTAGTAAGCAAATGAGCTACCCAATGATATGTAACTTGCCACTCTAATAGAACAATAATGGTATATGCAGTTTCAGTCAATGTCTGACTCTGGGCTTGATCTACCACTATCAGTGGTATTAAGCTTTGTGGATAGTTTATTGAGTTTGCACTCATATGATTCTTCATCCTCTGATGATACTGCTTTTTCATCTGTGGTTACCTCAAAATCTTCTTCTTCTTTATATAACTTTGTTAGGGAGTGCCTCTGTATGTAAGGTATCACTCTAAATACTGCAATTGGTCTAACCAGTTGGGCTTCATTAACTTCTGCTAGTTTGTAGCTTCCTCCTTGGGTTTGTCTAATCACTTTGTACGATCCTAAATATATTCCTATTCAGCTCTTTCTCAACTGTTGTATTCCTAATTAGGACTAAGCCTCCAGTGGCAGAGCTTTCTTGCACCAATCTGATTTCACATCATTTTTCAAATTGGTCCTCATGAGAGAGTTCTCTATCAAAACCTTCAATCAAGAAGATTGACTCCCATAAATTGAAAGGCAATATTGGATCAACTCTGTGTAAAAGGTAATATGCTAAATATCCTATCAATTATCATATAGTAATGTCTGTCTGCAAATAAGGCTGCTTGCAGCTTGTCTGGCCACAAGTGTATCTTTTCTTCACAAGCCTTTACTAGAGCTTCTCTTATTGCAAAGTGGCCTTGCTTAACCACTCCATTGGCTTGTGAATTATAAGAGCTAATGAATACTTGAGGAATTCCATGTTGTACAAGCATGTCTGATAGAGCTCCTTTGAACTCAGGTCTATTATTTGTAACTATTCTTCCCACACCTCCATATCTGTATATAATCTCATCTAGCACAAACTGGACTACTGCTCAGGTAGAAGCTTGTTGTAGGGCTTTACCTTCAATATACTTAGATAAGTCATCTCTGGCCAGCACCATATAGCAATACCCCTTTGCTACAGGCATGTACATAATGTCTATATAAACCTTTGTAAATACAGTGGCTGGTGGCACTAACTTCTAGTCCTTCTGTTTTACCATAGTAGGAGTTCCTTCTATTCATAGTTGTATTTACCATACTCATGATGATAGCTTTGTGCTATTGCTAGTGTAGCAACAACTGTGTACTACTCTTTCTTAGTTTAATAAAGTTGCACTCATTGTGTCATATGACTAAATGGCAAGGTTTTGTGTAATCATTTACCATAATCTAACTAAAGACTTGGTATATCTTCTCATATATCTTTTTGTGTGTGTGGAGCTAGTTCCACAGGAAACAAAAGTATTTATAGTTGGATTACATTCATCAGCCAGTCAACTATGTGACTTCTTTTCTTATTTGAGCAGAGTTCCTACCCACACTTTCATGTTGTCATAAAAGGAATACAAGGAAGGGGGGGTATATAGGAATAAGATACATAATGATACAGTAGGAAAGGTGTCCTTCATAGCAGGCAGTAGGTAAAGGGGGTGGACACTTTTCACACCATCAAATCAGGTGCTCTCACACTGTATATTTGATGGGTTACCTACAGTATATTGGCCACAACTACAAGGAACATATCTTGTTGTATTTTTTACTATTCCTTTTAGGGGAGTTGGCAGTGTAAGTTCTAGTCAACCTCACTTAATACATAGGGTACTGTATGAGTCTGAGGGATGGTTCTCTAGTGGGCTGGTAAGCTGTTGAGGGGATAGTACATACCTGGACCTGTGTACCTCAAGTGATGGTAGAGGAGGAGGGAAGAGTTCACCCCACAGTTCCTAAGAATAAGGCCAAGTTTATATAATATCTGGTCAGATCTTAAAGTATTCAGCACATTCCTTAAGTGAGCACAGTTTAGTAGTACATAAGTTGTTAAGCAAAATTAGTATCAACATGTCTGCTGTGTGTCTATCTTATTTTTGGACCACTGATTTGCAGTTTTGACAAGGCTGCAAAGCTCTTTTCTATTTAGAGAGCGGTGTTCTATTCCTCTGTGATCCTTCTTAATTGAGGACCAGATACTAACATTTGTGTATAGTATCTAGCTCATATGATTTATCTCAGGCTATATCAGCCTCTTCTTTATATACCTAGCTCTTCAGATATTGTATTTAATGTACCTTAGTGTTAGTCACAAGTTGTTGCTCCTCACAATACACTTCATTGTGGGCTATACTAGTGATACAAACACTTACATACAACTGAGATGTGACACTTCATAACTAATTGTATATACAAATATTCACCAAGCATAGGTACAATGAACTGAAGCAGCTAGTCATAGTAGATCACAAAAGGGGATGAAGAAAATGAAGTGAAAATGATAATACAGGCCTTGGAGACAGGGTTGTCAACAGACATCATGGAACTATCAAAATATTTCACAGAACCATCAAACGATTGAGCCTGGAGTGCAACTATGCTTGGGTCTTGGTTTAAAGAAAAGAAGAAATCACTAGTATATTAAATAAGGATCAAGTTATACTTTTCTGTGGAACAGACAGCAGTGTGATGATCTCTGAGGTGCTGTGCTACCAATAGAAATCTTCTTGCTTTGCACAAAGGTGACATGCATCACAATAGAGTGACTGCGATTGAATACCATGGCATCTGGTGAGGAAGTTTGAGTTGTTGAGATAAAAGTTATGAAGCAACTGTATAACAAGATCCTTGTCTGGGAGTAGGATCTATAAGAGCTGATCAATTAGATCAGCTAATTCTACTTCATCCATAAAGTGAAGCATTCCACTTGCTGATTATAAAAAGTCAATCTCTTTGAGAGTAAAGAGTGGGTTGATGCAGGATGTGCATTGTTGAAAAAATTCACCTTGATGTCCTGAGGTGAGAGCAATAGTGGTGCCATCAATAAAAAAGACTGCAGCAGTCTCTTGCAGGCAATCAAATACCTGTGAAAGAATTAGTACAGCTAGGATAGACTGTAAAATGCAATAAGCATCTGTGCAGAACTTGCACATATCTTTAAGATAGTGATGTTGGTCAATCTGGAGGTGGAGAACATGTAATTCATAGGATGGGGTGTAGCTGAAATAAACAGTGGGGAGGTGCTGCATCAGCTGCTTGCTCCTTAATGCTCCATCCCAGTCACAAGCTTGTTCCAAGTACCTTCTTAGTGATAAATAAAATATTGTTATATGAAATATTGCTGTTTTAAGGTATGGTCATGCAATTTTTCCCTCAGGTGGAGGAGGATGGTAGTTGGGTTTGTACTTGTATGGCAGCTGGAAGTAGATGATCCCATAGTTGCTGTTCATCTTGAAACTATTAGTCCCATTGAATTGCCCTTTTCCAAAGGAAAGGGCTCCAAACCTTTTATTTGTCCTTGTATGGAATTGGTTTGGGTCAAAGCCACACTTTTCCTTCTAGACAAGATGACAAAAAACCAACCAAAAATCAGTAGTTCCCAGACAATGTGTTTTGTTCCCACAGGCTAGAACACTTTGTTCAAGGGAGGTATGTACAAGAAGCCTACCCTTGGCAGAGTTAGGGATGATGAATATAGTTCCAAGTAGAAAAGGGGGAATTTAATGTACCAGAAGCCGTGGTTTGTTCACCAATCCTCCATGTAAGTTTATAGATTGGTTGTTAAAGATGATTTCAGCCTAAAGTCTGGTTAGTAATAGTGATCCTAGGTGTATTACACACCTAATGGGCTCAATATAATGGCAATAGGTTGCCTTGTAACTGTGAAAACTTATACTTGGATAGTATGAAAGGTAAACAATTTAGGAACTTGGTCTAGATTTTGCCTAATGCTAATAATTTGAATGTAGGAAACTCCTGGAAATGTTGCATCCAGAAATGGTGATTATGTAAGCAAAGGGTCGTGTCAGGTTGCTTAGTCACTCAGCCAGTTATAGCAAACTTGATCTTTTTATATACTAAAAAGCTACAACTAAAGGTTGAAAAGTGTAGACTTAGGCTAATCCCCTAGGGTAGTAAGTCTAGGCAAGATGGGATAGGATTCCTATAGGTAGGTCATCCTGATGATGGCAGAATGCTCAGTTACTGGATGGTAGTTAACTTGATGATACACTTAGTGGACTCAGAAAGGTTATTATAATTCAATCTTATTGTCTTAACTAAAAAGTAGGCGAGTTTGACTTAGAGAAGTGAAGTGTAGTCCTTATTTGGTACTACAGGACACTTAGGTTGCTTACTAATAGGGAGCCAATACCTTTTTTTTGCCCAAAAAAAGATTTCTTCCAAAAAAATAATCTTTAGATACTTGTCCTTTACTTAGATACAAGTTCCAATAGTCTAGTAGTAGTTCTACAGTCCTATTTACTTCGCTCTGGGGTACCCTGCCTTATTAGGTCTTATTAGGTTTTTCAGGGGATTTCCTATCAGATGAGATTATCTGAGGTAGAAAATAAAATGCTTTTTGCAGGTCAAAATACTCTCTTTTATATACATAAATACAAAGAGGCTGTGCCAGCCAATCAGAGGACTGGTGGCTGATAAATTAAGGCACATTCGCTTACTAATCCCAGGCACAAGCTGACACACTTAGGCACATTAAGAGTAAGCACATTGAGTAAAAAAGTCCAAATTTGGATTGCTCTGCCAAAGAGGCTGGCTATGCTATGCAGGACTGTACAGACTAATGGGGACAAGGTCACATGGTAGCTAGGGGTCACATGATCACTTTGTCTCACTAGCACTTAGCTAAGTGATCAGATAAATAAAAAGAAATCAAAGGAATAGTATGATACATGTATGTACAAATATGCAAGTATAAGGATTTGACTAGAGAGATTAATGAATATCTCAATAACCAGTAGGTGGAAAAATCTGGAAAAATAGGGGTATGTAGGTCATGATAGGGGCTATCTTTCCCTATGGTATCAAAGAATCTTGTCCACAGGGAGTGGTGGAAATTCCACTTCTCGGGTAATTACTTTGTTATGTGCATGCATTAAACTAGTTTCATGCAGGTCAATACACTGTGTGTGTGGCATTAGCCCCTGCATGCAACATATTTTTGGCCATATTCAAATTTTATTGTACTTGATGTCTTCAGAAAATAGTAAAGCACTCAACATTGGCTTGGACTGATTGCGAAACATCACCCTTGATTCTTATTACCATGATATGACAAAGTGATAACTCAAATCCTCATGGACCAAACATCACTCCTCATTGTGTCATTGGTGACTGGGCAATATCCTGGAATCTCAAGATAATTAAATGTTATAGATTGCTATATGTGCTGATGATCAGCAGCATAAACAGAGAACAGAAAGAACTACCACAATGAAAATATATATAGTATTTTATACTATTACAGTGAGCTCATTGCAGCTTATTACATGTCATTCTTGTTACTCTAGGTCTAAACCCCAAATTTTGAATCCTTTAGATGAACATGATATGCTGACAATAATTCCAATTGCTGTCTATACAAATCCTTGATCCCAATGAGGATGGTGCATGTTTTTTAAGGTATAGATGCAAGCTGGCTTTGACATTTCCAGGTTCAGTCAAGGGTCTATTCAATGCCATTTGAAATATGCTACATCATAGGCTCTTGTAATTGCTTGCTTCAAAAAAAGTTCAAAAGCTCAGCAGTGAGGTTTCATTCAAATGAGCTGTATTTCACACTCATCCTTACTCAATCCACCCTTAGATAACTCTTACTCTTCATCAGTCAACATTCCTCCCTCTTCCAAACATGTTTAACCCTAATGCACTTGCTTCCAGCATTGCTGGTCAAATCAACAATAATGACCTATTTGCACCCAGATGCACAAGACCTTGCATTGTAGAGAAAAATCTGAAAGAAGTAAAGTACTATATCTCTTCAACTTATGACCTATCCTTTGGATCAGATCCTTCACATTGTTCTGTGGGGCCAAACTGCCCTCATGCACACTACCACTCATTGGCCTAGGGCCAAGTCAAATGGGTCATGTTGGAATATGAATGCCAGCACTCCCAGATGCCCTGCATGGGTGGCAATTATTGTATGTGAAGCATGTTTTGAATACATCTCCACTAACTAATATACAATATGCTAGGCTATATTCATTATCTCACCAGAAGCTGAGTTTCCCAAGCACAGTGTTGGTACAACATCTCAAATTCTCTATTGCAGCCTATTTCATAAGTATAAGTGCTTGCTTGTTACACACTGGGACAGCAAGAATATAGAATATCCATGAGGTGGTCAAAAAAAGTTAACAATCAGGTATTTGGAGGCACATCTGATAAAGTGGCAGCAAGATCCTCTGTAATGAATCAAGAGGATCTCATAGCAGAAATCAATACTGCAATGGCTGCTATGGACTTGCCTTCAGACTTTTCAGAGTTGCTCAGTGAGCCTGATAAAGACCCTAAGTCCCAGACTGCAATCATAAATCTCACTGCAGCCACCACTATGGGACCTGCTGATTTCAATATCATTGCCACTGCTGATGATCCACCTCTACCAATTCCTAACTCAGCCAATTCGAAATTCCAGCAACCACTAAGTATAGGCCATGGTTGGAATATGAGGAGCAAGGGTCAGGCCATAACTCACCAAAATGGCAAGTAGATAGATAGAATTTCAGAGATATGCATGGGATGCAGTTAGTCATAGTATTAGCCATAATGTTACTTGGAGTCTATCAATTATAACAACTATACACTTTGTTTGAAGTTTGAAATTTCCTTACGTCTAATAACTAATACTAGTTATAAAGAAGTGTTGTTCTATTGTAGTGTAGGCCTCATAGCTTAATGGTTAACTATGCTCAAGGTAAGTCTTATTAGCTAATATATTGAACGGATCACTAACAAAGTTGCAAGTTTGAATCCCATCATTGCAATATAATTAAAATGTGATTAAATTGGCAATAAAATGGTTCTTAATATAGGTATTAGTCATACTGTATGTTGTGTTCCAATGGTAGATAGCTGCATTGCAAGGTCTTTTTTGATTATATCCCTGACACTTATCTCAATACTATTTTAATCTTATCTCACTCTCATAATATTAATTGCAATAGTATCATAATGGTATCATAATAGTCCTGCACTGCACTTTTCAAGGACCATTGCAACTGGTTGCAATCTAGACACTGTATGCAAATAAGCATTGCATTACTAACCTTATTAATATTGCAATCACAATGTTTTTATAATATTATTATTATAATCTAAAGGTCCTATTTTGGTATTGCAATCCCTTGCAATATATTGAAATAAATATTACTTATTTCCAACATCAAACCATTGTCCTTTGTCCTTTAACCCTTTAAGAACCTTTGACTTTAATACTAGTTTCCTTCTCAAACATTGAGTCTCTTTGTGAGTATTTCTTAAGAAATATAAAGACCTTCTAGGTTTCTTTTGTGTAATACTTCCTATTCAACAAAGCCTATATATCAGGTGGACATGTGATCAGGCATGGCTGGCAAAACCCACAGGTCATTTGGACATCACAGCTTCTTTTAGAAATCCCCAGCACACTTTTTTACTATTATGTAATCTCCATAGTGGAACATTCTACTGTGGGATTGCTCTTCACCATCAATAAAGGATTTGATAAGCAACATGGAGTTTTTCCTAATGTACATACAACCTTTCAAAAATAAAATAAAATAAGAAATATATCAAAACTCAAGCTGCATGATGTCATCCATGATATATGAATCTATATGTAGATAGATGTTGTATAGGAGCAAGCACTAGCAGAAGAAGAGAGTCCATAGGATGAATATGGAAAATCTGTGTTCCAATTGAGCTGCATTGCAAAGAAATGCATTAGCTTAATATATTGATCCTAGAAAATAATAACAGTGACATACAGATTGTTTGAAAGCTTGAAGACACTGCAAAGCAATGCAACGATGCTCCAAAGACTTCATGCCTCGAGCTATAAAATTTTGACAATATGGCTTAGGTAGAACAAGTCGCTTTACAATTGTTTTTTCAGTGGGATACCAGCCAAAGACAATTGCCTCATTGAGCTCATGGGTGACAGGAATCTTGTAGAGTTGTGGAGCACCAGTGGTAGCCATTACAATACCAGGGATTTCGGCCCATGGAATTGGAGTAACATTTGTGTGAAATTTGGATTTGTTATTGACCTGGAATGCAGCAACAGCAGCTGCAATCAGCTGAGCATCTGGTTCCCCAGGGGACCGACTCAGATGACCCTTAGTAGTAACTTGAAGTTGAGAAGACTAAAGTGGTGAGATTTAAATATTACTCACTTGATCCCTCTGAACAGGCAAAATATACCTTGACCTTTTCCGTTCCATAACACATGTGTCCACCTTGGCAGTGAGTTGTCTCCCACACATATCAAAAGGTATCTTGTCATATGAGTGGATGATGTGCTCTTGCTCTTGCTCATCATACTTCATGAGTTTGAGGAGAGCAGCAGTAAAGTCATTCATAAAGGAGCACTCGTCTGGGTGATAAAGAGTAGCATCTTCCAGATGTGCAAAGAATTCAGTCTCTGCCCGGGTGCAACCAGGTGGCCCCTTCTGGTTGTTCAAGATTGCTGGTGGAATGTCCAGAGTTTCAAGTGGAGGAAGTGGGTGGCCAAAGAACTTTTCAGGCTGTTCACGAACAATGTGAATGTTGAATGCATGGAGTTCACATGGTCCCCAACAGTTTCCTGGCTTGGCTGTAGGTCTCATGTTGAATGGTGATGGTGAGCGTTGGAAGGTGACTGTTATTTTAGGGGTCGAAATGTCCGGACGTTCCGAAAAAGGGGGTGCCGTTAGCCACAACTTTTCACCATAAAAAGTATGATCATGCCGCATCGGTTGTAGCCTCTCTGTCTGCATATTGGCCCGCCGCATTCCCATGCATCGTGTAGCGGCACGTCCGAAGCTGCCCCCGGCGCGCTCAAATATAACGTAACGGTCATCATGGTGTGCTCACGCTCAAAGTCCACCTCCGTCTCTTCCGTTGAAAATATTCATGTACAAGTGAAATTCAGCTCTCCCTGCTCTTGCTGCTGAGTACGCGTCACGGTGCGTCCACCATCGTATCAGTGCCCTCGACGAGTCCTGGCGGCACCCAAAGAACAATAGAGGTTCGTTTCTCAAAACTTTGGGCGATGTTTTATGGACGTCGTGGCCATTGACCTTGGCGATATAACCACGCGCGTTGGCATTAGCGATGCCCAGTATCACGAGAGAGAGGGGAAAAAAGGGGTTCCCCCGAGGCTACTACGCAGATGGGCCAGACGACTTTTTTGTTTTTTCTCCTTAATTGATGTATCGTATCGTATCAAGATCTGGTGCTTTCACAATCGGATCGTCACCGTTTCATTTCCACCCAGCATGATGGACGATAACGCTGACTTCTTCGGGTACCTACCCGCAAGAACGCGCGAAACCAGACTGTGGCACAGATCAAATCAGCGAGTTCTTCACCTTCAAGTCAGTAATCATTCTAAGTACGAACAGGACGG
>JBBPRB010000383.1:0-17248 GCA_038092815.1 Hortiboletus rubellus | reverse complement strand
ATGATAGGGGCTATCATTCCCTATGGTATCAAGAGGTATTGTCCACAGGGAGCTGTGGAAATTCTGTTTCTCGGGTGACTGCTTTGCTATGTTCGTGCATGGAACTTGTTTTGTGCAGGTCAACGCACACCAGCCACTGAACCATGCTCAGAAATGGTGTACCTGCAACAGACGGTGTTGGAGTGGGAACAGTGTCCAAAAAGGAAGAAGCTATGCGTACCTCTTCCCGCTCCTGACCATGCATGAATGATGGCTCCATGTCTTTGTAGTAAATATCTGTCCGAGGTCCTTGGCGACAGGCACAGGTGATCTTCGACGGCTTGGTCGGCCTCTGTTTTTGCATCCTTGTCAAGTTGCTGCCGGTTCCAAAGCGATGGTGACAACAGAAAGCCACGAGGTGACCTCAATGCTAGTTGAATCGTATGAGATGGTGAAACACACCTTGAGTTCTTGCTCGGTAGCAAGGCCCCAATCCTCGGCGTACCGCTGCAATCCACAGATTGGGTCTTGCGTGCCCCGCATCCGTTGGACTTCGTCACACGTGCGGTAGGTAGTACCAGGGTCGGAAATCCTATCAGGAAAGTCGCGTGAGCAACGCCAACCCAAAGTGCACGAATCAAAGGGACACGTACGAGTGACCACCATAGCGATAGGTGGCAAACTCCATCAAAAGTGGGCCGTTACCGATGACCCAGTTGTGAGCAAACTCGACGGCGTGCTTGGATGCAATGGTGTCCATACCGTTGACCTGTGTGTATGGGTCATTGCGTGAATGGTGTGGTACGGTGGGTCAACGAATGGGACGGACCTGGATACCAGGGATCTTGTCACCGCGGGTGAAGTACTCAGCATTGGAGGAACTGCACCTCGGCCGATGCACCCATACCGTACTTGACCATCGATCATACTATCCGTCAGCGATAACAACAACAGCAATAACCCCTCCTGTTGGTCTTCCACCGCTTCCAGTTGGTAATTATCTGGAACAACCACTCCCCCCCCCAAATGACCTTCCAATGATTCAGGACCCATGCTGGTCTCTGCGGTACGCAACATATGCAATAAATGCTTGGTGTGTGTTAGATGGAGGGTAGTAATGTAACGGTAATTATGGACGTTGAATCCAAAGGTTCCAAAATATACATCTACGGACATCATCAGTAGATCTTCATGGTTATGTTATTGGCCCATCCATTGCGGTCTTTTTGCCAGCTTCCCATATCCCTATCAGTGTGAAGGACGATTGATGCACGTTTTCCCTTGTAATGCATATTTAAGTGAGTGATTTTGGCAGATTGAAAGGCAATGCAGTCCCCTTGATGAGCCCGAATTTCCAATCCCGGTTCCACCATTACCAGTTCCGCCCCTTCAAAGTCACCTATGGGAATGACGAAACAAATGTTGAGATCACCATAGTCTCGATGACCGCGGGTAGAAACATTAATGTTGAGGACCAGGGATGAAAAAGGCGAAACGCCAGAGGCAGCATTGCCTGGTAAAATCTCCACCACCTCGCAAAGAATCTTGTATTCTTCTGGCAGGTATGTCTTGAGCTGGATGAAGTGCCATTACGTGTGTGTTAGAAAAGTTCAGATGCAAGTATGATTCTCACCTCCTTCTCGATCCATTCAAGAATGGGACGCATGGTCCGAATCAGTACATCGTACAATTTTTCATATTCCTTAGTTTCATTGGAAATATAAGGAACCATTTGTGCATGATTTGTTCGAGATTGATTCGCCTTGTCCAGGTATTGGGCTTGAACATGAGTGGGCGCATCATCACCCTTTTAAAAATGCATATGAGATCACGTACTTACCCTAATAAAATGATCTTACCTGGGTTGCCTGGCGATTCCACCATGAACAATGAATGGTTGGAAAGGTGGTATCAACCTCATTCGCAGTGTCCCAATATTCTAAGGGAGTGGTGTAATTCAAACAGCCAACCAATAAATCACCTAGGGAGCGTCGCATAGATTCAGGCATCGCGGTGGAAAAAAAAAGCAAGAGATCTTCATTGCTGCTTTCAAGTTTAAGACGCTGACTAGACCCCATCAAAACAATATGGATACTGTGACAACAAACTAATGAGACAAAGGACATACCCAGGAAAAGAGGTTGCCGAAATTCCAAGGTACGAAGTTGAAGAGCTTTTCACGCCATTAGCATAGTGACTTTGCAACTGAAAGCAGTTAGTTATTAGTATCAAGAGGATCAAACAGAGGAAGCTCGGTGAACTCACCTTTGATCAAAGATCCGATATATTTGCAACCCATTCAGTGCCTTCCACACGCTTACGCTCTACCTCCGTCCACTGTATTCCCTGTTGTCTGTCCACTGGAACCAACCGTTGTTTATTTGATGAAAGAGTGGGATCAAATGAGGTTGAAATCTTGTGGTATGTCAGATTGATGGCATTGATCAAAGGAGTAGTAGACCCCCGATCAAATGAGGGAGAGCAATCGGATGGTGCATCAGAAAGGGGAGGGGAATAGCAACGCCCATAGTCTTTAGGCGTCTGTAGTTGAATGAATGTTAGTTTCTGGACAGAAGTTGGATTAACAGTGGTGGAGAGTTGATAGCATGGTTCCCAGAGCGTCCTGTCTCTAGCTATAAGCGAGAAGGTGCTAAAAGTGAAGGTTAAAAACGATCGGATCATATGTTTTCAAACTTACTTGAAATTAACAGAATCAAAGAAACTATCAGAGGCTTCTAGATCGGAGCAATTGAACTCTTGAGAGCATGACCGAGCGTATGTGTGCATGACATCCTTGTCAAACATTGTATTCATGCTTAGCGGGCAATGTATTTGCATCGCTACTATCGTAGGCACAACATGTTGCTTAATCAAGTTTCTATAGGAACTATCTGGGTTCCTTATCAACAATAGCACCAGAGCATAGTTGGCTTCAAGCACTTACCTTGAGGTGGACATCTAAGTACATCGCCTAAATCCATATGACCTGACCCTTTGAGGGTGGTGATGGATTGCTTGAGCTCCAGGCCAGCGAGCAGCACGAGGGCATACATTGACCCACCACCAGCAATGGCCAGGAATTTGCTCCTAGTGGCATGCCACTCACGAAACTTGGTTTCCGTGACTTTGGCCTTAAACTCGTCTGAGAAATCGTCCTTATATATCAAGCGGAGGCTGGCATTATCGTGCTCAAGGGGTTGTTTGGCCTTGCGTGAACGGGGGCGTAATTGCACTGTTTCCTTTGCCACTTTACGGTAAAAACGTAAGCTGAAAAGGTTAGAAATTGGCTAGGATAATGTCACCAAGCATGTACCTTTGGCATTTGGTGACTAACTGCATGCAGCTTACCATAAACAAGAAATTACCACCAATGCTCCTGCGCTCAAGATCAAGGCACCTGGTGGCAATGGATTGGAGTGAATCCACAACGAATGAATCTGAATTGGGCTGAAATGATACAATGGCATCAAGCCATCCAAGGCTATCAGATGACCACTGATTGCTGGCGCTGGTAAGCATGCTGACAAGCTCGCCTGCAAGGGGGGAGAGTACAATATGGGCCTGCTCTCGTTCCATCCACCTGGTCTCACTGAGATTCTTGCCCTTCGGTGGGGGAGGGGCCCTTGCCTTGGCCTTTTTTCCCCCTCGCAAGCAAGGCATTGGGCCCGGTGGGCCCGGCAGGGAAGGAGTTGCAACAGCCGGCAGGAAAGGAGTTGCAACAGCCCACACATTCTGTGAAGACACTGGTAAATTACCAAATGCAAAGTAAATCATACGAGCTGAACTAGTCTATGAAAGCCACTTACCTTCACCGGCTCGAAATCGCAGTCCAGCCTCCAGATGGGCACCTAGCCGTCCCAACAAACCAATGAGGTCATCTGGTAGAATGCCATTGGTTCCTTGGTGAAGAAGGTTAGCATGAAGCACTTGGGCCTCATGTTCACTTATTGCGAAGTAGTGATCTTGGCTCATTTGGGAAGCTGCGGCGATTGGTTGAGTAGCACCGCACCGTTGAAAGAAATGCGGCATTGCCATTTTTGTTCGGCGTGGTCGGAAATTCAGACCAACCCTTCCAAAAATGGTAAACCTAGCTTAGCGCGTGCCCCCGTTGACGGGGCGTTTGCAATTAGATTGTCCGTTGTGTTCACCACTATGTAGTGCTACCAAAATAATCCCAATAGTCTAAGGAAATACCACACTTGAAGACCCCAATGTATGCGACCATCTTGCCCTCGTCGACAAGTACGACTTCTGGGTGTTTCAGCGTCATGCATTAGCACGGGGTAATTAAACACTACCATCAGAACTTACGCAGCGATGCATCACGACCCTGGAGAGAGTTGAAGATGGGGCATTGAGCCCCAGGAAACCGGTTGCGGCTTACTCTGCTCAACAGCGGTGGTTCAAGTTGCAGCGGTGTATTCATCGCGTCGGTGTCCGTGGCCCTGCCCCTCTCGCCTCGAGCATGAGCGAAATTGCGAAGTGCTTTGATCCGAACCCAAGGGTGGGACCGAGTTCGACGAGGAGTACATCTGGTTATCTACACCCCATCAGGTGATCTCCGTAACTGACCCACTTGCATCAGAGTACTTTTTTCGGATGGTGACATTCAGCTGGGACGTATGGTCATCATTCCTTTGACAACCCGGCGCGGCGGTAAGTTCAAGATAGCTTCGTGCGGGAGGTGGGGAGACTGGTGTATGACGAGGACGACTCGGATCGTCTTACCCGCCCACGCGTTGCGCGACACGGTCAGGATGTGACACTCGGCGACAGGATCCAACGAGGACGTCGCTTCGTCGACGATGACAAGTCATGCTGTGCAGTTGTGCGCGCGTGCGTGTATGCAGTGTGTAACATCATGTTTATATTTGGGTTAGCAGGACGAAATGGGTCAAGTCGGGGACTTACGCCGCAAGGCGTTGCTTCTCTCCGTCTGTGGGTATAGGGGTTCAATACAGAAACACAAGACGAATTGTCAACACACCTGATATCAACACCTGACAGCCCTTGTGTCAAGCGTCAATGCCTCGGATGGATGTCCATTGTGGATATTGAACGAGGGGTGAAGGTGCATATCATATCCATTGCTGAGCCTCGATATCCATCCAGAACAATCACCCATCCTTGCTGCCCCCTCGACATGCTCCAGCTCGACGTTGAATATACAGCATGAAAAAAAAAGAAGGAAAGTGAAACCGAGTAAAGGGAGCCTTACCATTGGGAGATCCGGAGTAATCTCCACCAGAAAATCCTAGTACCAGTCTCGCAAAAGTTCGGCACGCCAGGGAGTGGTATCCGAGACCTCGATATCACCGAGTCTTTACCCGCAGTTATCAACGTACTCCCCAGTCGCTCCGCAGATTTCTGGTGTTCTGCGGGATGGAATAGAACAATGTCGAAAACGAGAGAGGAATCGTGCGTACCATCTTAGGTGGAGCTCACCGGTTGTCCCATCTGGCACAAGGTCAGCCCTGTACTGAGTCAAAAAAAGTCCGTACATGTTAGTTGGGCCAGCGAGGCTGGGAGCGGGAGCGGTATGGGCAATCGGGGGCGCTGCGACGTTTTTTTTAGCTGCGTGCACAAGGATTGAATGGAAGTCACTCCCGAGCACATACATACGGGCCTAAAATTTGGGGCATTTGGCTAGAAGTCAAGGCGCGACAAGTGTCCTATACGCGCTACGTCCAACGGTCACGTGGTGTCCATATATGGTAAGTCGCGGCTCGGCTGTCTGTGGGTTGCGCTCTCTAAGTGCGCGCAGTCGGCCACGATCAGCTCTGGTGCCGCCGTCTTCGCGTATCACGGCTCGGGATTGCTCCCCCTGTATCTGCGTCCGATCTTCCCGATACCGCCTCGATCGACAACATCATGCTTCAGATCAGGAAGAGTGCCGATGCAGAATACGATGCGCCGACGCAGTCTGCAACCAAAAAGGCCAAGAAGGACGCGCAAGGACTGGAGAAGAAGCGGCTGAAGCGGAGGTGGAGGAGAAGGAAGCACGGGAACGACAAGAACGGCATCAAAAGCGGCTCGAGGAGAGTCGAAAAAGTAGTGCTCGTCGAGGGTGCGTCGCTTCCGACGCCAACCAAGGTGAGTTCAAGTCTGGCTTTCGTCTTTTCGCGAGGTTCTGATCGTGTGTGTGCGTGTAGTCCAAGATCGTGAACCTCGAACGTTCACGGGGTCAGAGGGTGCGCATGTCAGGATGGGTTCACCGACTTTGTGATCAACAGGAGATCGTGTTCATCATCTTGAGGGACGGCACGGGCTATCTGCAAGCCATGCTGACCAGTCAAACCGTGGGTGCGGGTCTTTTCGGGAGACAACACGACTGACTGTCCCTAGAACAGAACCTATGATGCAGTCACACTGCAGCTTGAGGCGTCGGTCGAGCTTACCGGAACGCTCAAGGTTATTCCCGAGGGTCAAAAGGCCCCCGGTGCGCACGAACTTGTCGTGGATTACTGGAAAGTTCTCGGTGCTGCCCCAGGCGTGGAAGAAGCCTTTACCAACAGACTCAACGAGGTACCGTTCTGACACGGTCGCAGTTTCATCGCTGACATTGCCTTGTAGCAGTCTGACCCCTCCATTCTTGCCGATCTGCGTCATCTCGTGCTGCGCGGTGAAACGGCTTCCAATGTACTCCGACTACGTGTTGCCCTATTGTCTGCATTCCGGTCAACCTATGCTGCGCACAGCTGCTTAGAGGTGACGCCCCCATGCCTCGTGCAGACCCAGGTGGAAGGTGGTGCAATGCTGTTCAAGCTCGACTATTATGGACAATCCACGTTTCTCACCCAAAGTTCTCAATTATATTCTGAGACCCGTCTCCCTGCGCTTGGAGACGTATTCTGTGTTCAAGAGAGCTTTCGTGCCGAGAACAGGTAGATCTGTTGCATGCATACAATATCACATGGGACTCTGACAACGTTTGAACAGTCATACCTGCCGTCACCTCAGCGAGTTTACACATACGGAGGCAGAACTGGCATTCATGACTTTCGACGACCAGATGACGCACATCGAAACCATTGTGAATTCCGAGTTCTTTTCTTGCGTAAGCGTAGATCTGCGAATCTATTGGCAGGCTTCTCGCCGATCCAGCCTCTGCCGCGCTGATCAAGTCCCTCAACCCCAAATTTACAGCGCCTACCCGACCGTTCAAACGCATGTCCTACTCGGACACAATCTAATGGCTCAACGAGCACAGTATCCAGCACGAGGCCGAAGACGCCGATGGCAACACCACCAAGGATGCTGAAGGCAAACCTGTGACGGTCCCGCATGCGATCAGCGACGATATCGCTGTGGCCGCCGAACGACAGATGGCAGACATTATCGGCGCCCCAATCTTGTATGGTTTCCCTGCGGAGCTCAAGGCGTTTTATATGCAGAGGATGCCGATCGATCCTACGCTGTATTACTGGTACACCGATCGGCGCAAGTACGGTACTTGTCAGCATGGTGGATATGGACTCGGTATCGAAGTGAGCGGGGTCATTCAAATTTGATTGTCGTTCTTTGTTAACGCCTTTTCTTATCAGCGTCTCCTCGCGTGGTTGGCGAACAGATACACGATCAGGGAATGTTTCTTGTTCCCCAGGTACGTGATGCACTTTAGAGACACGCGGAGCTGTGCTGACCGTATCCCCCAGATGGCCTGGTCGTGCGACCCCTTGAGCTTATCGACATAGTGCGCCTTGATGTTGATACCTTTAGAGGCAACATGCATGATAGAGATTGAAGCGTTTCTAAAGCCACAGAAAAGAGTTCCGAACCTGATGTAGGTCATGCCTATGTTGATCATTCCGTCTGCCTGGTCATTGCAACTCGCTCGTGAAATATGAGGGGCGAACACCAAATTGGTTTATTTCATTCCAACGCACAACCATACACCTGACTAACGACCCATCGCCACGTCTCTTTGCCCACTGCGTATTCCTGTGTATAGCCGACCTCGAGATGGTGGAGACGTTTGCCTACGATAGCGAGGCTATGCAATGGCTCTCCGAAGACCTCGCGAGGCTGATGGGAGAGTTCTTCCAAGGTCCCACATACAATACGCTGATCGCCGGGGTCGCCGCCAACTCGGGAGAGGGCGATGGCGAGGGTGGCGTTCGGAGATGAAACTTTTTGGTCTCGGAATGACTCGATTTCAAGAAGCTGTAACACGGCCTGTGGAATCGACATGTACCGCGGAGGCTCATATACCTTCCTCCCCTTATAACGATTGTTCGTCACCATCAACACCCCAGCGTGAGCATGGCGCGTGACACGAACCTCACGAGGTTCTCCTCGTTCTGTTCCTTGATCTTGATGTCCAACAAGACGAGGGTGTGTAGTCGGAGATCGCAGTTCTCCTTGATGCGATCATAAAACGAACCTGGCTTCCACGTGTCGGTAAAGAAGACAAGGGAGACCGCTTGGCCAAAGGTGTGCAGTTGGAGGCCGGAGGCACCGACGGCATTCATGGTGGAGGCGCTGCGGATGACGCGGACGGGGATGTTTTTGGCGCGGGCGCGGAGGACGGTGTCGATTTGGGTCGTTGCGCTGTCCCTCGCGTGTCATGTCGGTCTCGACCATGTCCCGGTCTGCGAGGAGGATTGGTTTACCGTAGAACGCCTCCTTGAGTGTTAAAATGGCGATCAGGGGTGGTTCGGAGAGAGGTGGGCAGTGGATCGACTTGCCAGACGTTCCCTTTGAACCATGAGGATGCTGATGTAGGCCTCGAGGTAGACCCTGATGGACGATTGGACTGCCTGTGCGCGATCGCTGTCGGCGTAGTGGTATTTCATCAGGAAAAAGGTCGAGGACGGGGACGACAGGGACAGTGAGGGCTAGATGGGATGTCTCTACGTGACCGGTTTGTGTTCTTTATTTCTTGGTCCGTGTTCCTGGCCTATGCTTGCTGGATATTTCTATGCCACACCTATCGTACTGTAGCATAAACTGCCCTTTCAAACCTGCAGCCATCCGAGGTCTCGTCGCTCGAGAGAAGATCAACAGTCCATTCAAGCCTTTGTATCGCTTGAGCGAATATCAGAATTTCAGAGTATGCTAGAACGTCCCTCCAATGAGCTCACTTATAACAAAGGTACGTGAGCCAGAGGCACATCGTATGATCAGAATGGCTACAACGACGAACGAAAAGAATCCAGTTAGTTCACAAACCAATTTAGAGGAAGAACCGAATTCAATTGCGGTGGTATTTCGGGTTGCTAGACCTGTAAGGTATGCATTGTGCCGAGCGCAGCAAACTGCCGTGCCGAGTTATTTGATGACGATGCATTCTGCGGTATCATCCTGTATGAGAACAGATGAGACCCAGTTGTTGAAGGCTTGCCTTCGTTTTGCTCAACATAGTTTTGTTGCTTTGATTGTCAGTGCGGCAGCATGACACGTCATACCCTGAATGTGCGAGGCTGCAATGCCGGTGTGTGCCAATTTGACCAATAGGTGCTTCGAATTTCTTGCAGTGAAAAGCGACCTCCCCGGTTGAGTGATTTGGAGGTTTGCGCGTAGGTGAAGAATGGGGAGACGCTTCCAGATCGCTAGTGAGACAGGCAGGAGCTGGTGTTCGCTGGTCTCCCAACGACTACGTACTGACACCGCACAGCGAATGCAGCAGAGGCAGGCCACTGCATACTCACTCACTAGCTGCTTGCAAGGTCTCTCAGCGTGCCCTTGGGGATCGCACACGTGATTGTGTGAAAACTGCGCTTATCCCCAACCCGTCTTCACCCCATGATACTTGAGACACCAACCGCTCGGTGGGTCGCGCCCAGCGCTGCTATCCACAGTCACTCGGAAGCACTCATATGTGCTTTTTGCCTACTCCCACTGATTGTTATAGTTGGCAATTTACCCACACAGCCCCGGAAGGACTACAGTTGGGGTAGCAGTTATATCCATGGCTCGAAAATTCTATTTTCCCTTTCCGCATCGCTTTGAAAAGTGCTTTATTGAACCGCAAGACACGAACTCCCTCGGGCCAAGACCATGACGTTGCCAATGTACCATAGTACAAGCAGTGTCTTCGAGAACTTGAACTGCCATTCGATATTGATATTCTGGATACAGGGATTAGAAGATGTCTTGTCGTACATCAACCGCGATCAGTGTCGCCACCTCCCATAAATCCGAGTTAGTGCCGTAGATTTGCAGTAGATACTACAATCCATTACCGGTCCACCCGGTCGACAAAAATGGGGCAAAGGATCTTTGAAGGAATAAATTCAGAGACAGAAGAACATACATATAACTTGAATGTCTATGGGGGGGTTATCAACAAGGCTACGAGAGGATTTGAGGAAATACCAAGGAGAGAAATTAATCTATGAAAGGTTGCTCACAAGAGCGACAGTGACAGCAAGGGTTTGTGGTCCAACGCGCAGCACAGGCGCCTTCTCGAATGTCCATCAAAGCAGCGGTCAAAGTAAGGAGACGCGGGAGAAAACGAAATACTAGTTATCGTACACCGATGAACGCTGATCATTACAGCACATCCAGTACGTTTACACTCCCTACTAGGATGTGTAACATCGTTGGCGTGATCTCTTCTACCTGGACTTTGATCAGACTCTCCGCAGCGACCCTCCCATACGCTGCCACATTCCCGAGGTGAGGGGTGAGCAACAGCGCACCAAACGGTTGTCTCAGCTGAGCAATGAATTGCAGGGCTCTTGTCTTGGTTTCCGTTGGCGATAACGATGAAGGGGGCTGGAGCGATGCTACGCTTTGAGTGGATCTACCAAATGGTCGCACAAGATGAGCGATGAGCTTGGACCACGCTGCTCGTGTTTGCAGGACACCGGGAGGACCGGGGAACGGTGGCAACTCGCCCACTGAGGAAGACTGGTCGTCTGTATTCTCTTCAGGTACCATCTCTGTTACACTGTCAGCAGGCAGTTGGTCGAGGAGAAAGTCGATCCAAGGATGAACCAGGTACAGAGAACCGAATTGAGAGAGATCTTCGTTGGTCCTGATCTCCACAACCCCGACAATTGTTTGTGCACGGAAGAGATGCCACGACCCACTGCGAGAAGTCGATAAAGGCCCGAGTTTGAAATTGAGGTATGGAAGTTGCATCCGTTTGCCTGCGAACGACGGTACAGGGAGCCCATGGAGTCGACCATACAACCCCATAATTGAGGTCAAGTTAAGCGAAGAAGTCTGCAATCTGGTGGCGACCTCGTCCATTTCAGCAGCGTCAAGTGCCAGCGGGATGTGCGTTGTCAGAAGCTGGTTAAACACACTGGTATTAGCTGGGAAACAGCTGTTGAAGCTGCCAGATCGCCCTGTCCATGCGAGAATACTCGTATCCCCCGAGCTCGTGAGGAGCTGTGCCAAGAATCGCCCAAGTGCCTCCTCGCCATATACGACTGCTAAGGACATGGTGAATATTCCGAGCAACGAGTAAGCAGCGTCTTCGACCCGTGTCGTTTCGCATGTCGGAGCTAGACGCAGCTTCTCCCGGATGTCATCCCAAACCCGGTCGGAGAGCCATCAAGGCTTGCGCCAACACACCGGTTGCTTCTTCCATCTCCGCAATGATCTCCGGTGACTCCTTGTGGTTGGGAATGTCAATGTTCAGGTACAGCTCCCAGTCTTCAGTGTAGAATCGGACCACCTTGGATGCATGATACTCCAGGCCCGAGTGTTCCAAATGCTCCTTATGAGACCACCGCGCTTCGATGGAGAGAGAACGCCACGAAGCAGAACGATTGTCACGGCGGAACCCTCCTACCACTTGAACATGGATACCAGGGCCGCTTGAAGCACGAAGTAATCTGCTTTATTGATACAACACGTATCGCTCCATGCCCAATGGAACCCAGAATCCCGCACGATCTTGCAGAACATTTGCAACTTGTCGTGAGTAGGCGACTTTTCTAGCTCGTACACCACGATGCGTACGACTTGCTCGAACAGAGGCTCGTTGTTTCCCACTTGTGCGAAAACGTGGCGTAACGGTAGTACTCCGCAACTTCGTGATTAATCCGGGCATGGTCGATGTGTGTGGTCATGGAGGAGATCAACTCCCAAAAGATAGATTGTGATTCGAATGAGTGCGCTTGCCCGGACTTGTCGAGGAGACGACCAGTGTCGGTGTTGATGAGCACTAGCGGAGATTCACGAATGGCGTTTTTTATCGCCGCACGAATTGCCACCTTGGTTTGCTCTGGATCTACATATTCGGGGTAACGCTCTATGAGACAATCAATATATAACCGTCAGCATGATGTTGATGTACTCACCACGAATTTCTGGATCAGGCGACTGCGATATCTTCAACAGCATCGTCTCGAATGTGCCAACAGCCTCGTCATAGCGTCCTACCCGGTGCAAAGCTGCATGCTTCCTCTCGTACCCCCACGGAGAGGACGGATCAAGCGTGATCACCTAAGGATGACGCTGTCGATAAGAATGAACCTGCACGAGACAAAGGAACACACCTCGTTTGCATCATTCAACGCATCCTCCCACATATCTCTGGCAAGGTATGCCTTGCTTCGCTTGACGAAGAGACCCTGAGGTGCGGCAGGATCGAGAGATAGTGCGGCTGAATACTCAGAGATGGCCACGCCGAGTTTGTAGGCATTCATTGCGGCATCTCCGAGATGTTCTAGTTTCTTGGAGAAACGCTGCCTGAAGTCTGACACGGAAAGGTCACATAAACGACAATGCGTACACGGTATGCAAGACTGCTCACCGAGAACCCATTCCGCCTGCGCAACATCTAGGGTTTTATCTCCCAATTCGCTCATCATTTGGTCGGAACAATCGGTCGCAACCGTTATTTGGTTGAGCGTTTCAAGACGATCACAGAGAGCCCGATAAATCGCGAATCTCGGCACGGTAAACTGGAAGGCAACGGAGTGTCAAGCCCACGGTGAGTAACAGAGCAAAAGGAGATAGTCACGTCGACAGTGGAAACCAAGGCATCCCCCCACGAACCGCTCGTCAATTTTAACTTTACCCACTCTCTCAAGAGCGGTGTAGGGGATAGTGAATGGGGGCTTGTATCACCACTGCCTTCGGGGGTGGAGAGACATCGTTGCGCGAAGTCTGGTGAAATTTCGAACGCAGAGGGGAGGGACGGGTAAAACATGACTCACCAGAAACCCAGGTGGTGATCGGTCCAGTCACGTCAACCGCTTCATCGGCGGTGTATGCGATGGTTAATAGAGATTCGCCCGCCTCCTTGATGCGACCGGCGGCATACAGGGCTTCACAAAGACGCTGTCGAATCGTGATGTCGACGTCATCAAATTCCCATCCAGATGTCTGTCAAGGAAGAACGAAAGGTATCAACACATTGTGGCATAGCCATAATTTAGAAAGCTTACCGAATCCCCATGACGGAGTGTTTGTACTCGTTCACGAGTTGCAATGTCCCAAATGGAGGCTGTGCCGTCCCTCGACGCAGAGATGAGTCGAGTCGAGTCGGGCAAGAAATCGACTGCGTGGATGACCTGGACTTCCTCTGTGTGCACAAAGATTTGTTTGTATGTCTTTGCATCCCATAGATGCACGTGGCCCAAGATTGTCCCCGCTGCTATCCATCGCCCGTCCTTGGACACTGCGAGACATTGGACGCTGTCGGCTTCCGTTGTTGCCATTTGTTTGCCGTCTTCCACTCGCCACACTCGAACCCCATCTCGACCACCGCTGAAGACATACCCGCCATCCGCTGAGAATGTCACTGGCATCAGATAACCCCCGACCGGCGTCGATTTCCATTGGGTCACGGTGTTCTTGTCCAACAGTCAGCATCGACGCACCACCAACTTGTCACTACGTACCGGTCATTGTCGACGACGTGGTGATTAGCAACACAATGTAGCAGGGCAATGGAAGGTCGATGGACAAGGTGCGGCTTCTCCGCATTGTATACATGTTGCTCTCGCCTGCGCACACGCTTCATCACCTCATGTTTTCGGCGCTTACCCATGCTGGCAGTCTTTCCAACGAAGGACCGTTCCTCTGCAAAGGCGTACAAGGGGCTATCTGCGAGACTGATGGCAGCTCATCAGACATCTCCTGTTTGACGAAAAAGTCCTCTTATCCCGCGCTGCGGACCACATTGACACGCCCCCTACGTCTAGCCATGATAGGGATTATTCAGCTCAGATATGGTACGCCATGGTGTTCGACAGTTCGATCGGTCCCACGTCCATCCTCTGGTCCCGTGCCCACCTACAAGCAGTCATCCGCCAAATGTATGCAGTGCGGAAAATTGAGGGTCAATTCCGACGAAGAAAAGAGATCTTTGACGAGGCTGAAGTCCCGGCGCACCTGGTTGGACCAAGAAAAAGGTGTGTACTATGCCCTCCATGACCTTGTCCCTTCCTCACACCAGCACGCGATGCCAGGTTTCCTCCGAGATCGCAGGGAATTACCTCCCGCTGACGTTTAATCCAAGGCAGCGGAGGATCGTACTTTACCAGAAGGTCGTCACCATGTAGATTGGGATGGGCCGTATGCGTGAAACAAAACATTTGGTGTAACGACATGAGAGCGACCCAAGGAACGGGACAAATGCAACGACGGCCACAGTTCCCTTCCAGAATAATGATGGCCACAAGCCTGCAGCACCGCTTGTGCTACTAGTTGAAGCGACGAGCGGGGGGCACTGAGGGGCGACAAGCAACTGGCCATAGTTTGCTGCAACCCACAACAGAACACCGTTCGTCCAGCCAAAACCCGCTTGGACGGTGTATTCACCGCCATACCCCGAGGAACCGACATTGAGATTGGAAAACGTTTCATACATCTTGAATTGGATAGCAAGTTAGAGTCTAGAAAATACAGAGCAATGCAGAAATGACGACGTACGTTTCCAGTATCGTTGACACTGTCAGTCAAGTTGAGTTGTGAAGCGGGTAACTGGGGTAGCATGCCCGGAATAGACCCTCCAATAGCATACCTACATACGATATAATAAGCCGACAAGCAAAGGATACCGAGTATGCTCACCAGCTACACAAGACGCTTGTAATGTATCTGTTTGCCATCTGACGCTTGAGGGTTGCCGCCCAGTCCTCGCCGGCCGTGGCGTTTCCACCATTCACGACAGTTTTGCTCAACTGGTTGACATCCGCACCCGGTCCCATTGCTGTGATGTTTACACTTGTCTGACCGCCATGGTACGGTTGTCCGGGGAGTTGAGCCTCTGTGAAATTGAGCTGACCAGCAGGGATAAGGCCGTATGTCGACTGCCCTGAGCCGGGCGTAGGGAGAGCGTTTGTTGTAAGGTTGGAGGGCAACGCCTCTAGAGCGGAGATGATGGAGTGCTGGTGAGGCAGCCAGGCATTCGGTGCATCCCTAAGGGAACATGTCAGAGGTGATCTCAGAATATCAGGAGCAACTGCCGCTTACCATTGTAACCCTGTCTAGTCCACGAAGGTAACAGGAAATGTACCATTGTACTTGTTCATGACCATGTTCACGGCGGAGAAGTAACCAAATGCGTTCGCCTGAGAAGCGAGGACCTCGTCAGGGATGATATCGTTCCATACGGGGTAGAAAGTCGCGGCGGTGAAGATGGAGTTGCGTGAATTTGAAGTAAGGTTGAAATTATAGAACGCAAGCTTCGAAGGGTCCCACATGAGGTCCAAGATCCCAGCACGGACCACAGCGGCAACCTGGAGGTGGTTAGCAGTAGCCGTGGGGTTCAAGTCTCCGTAAAGATTGGCTAGAAGGACGTGGGCCTTGTCTAAAACGCGTTAGTCGTTCATTGCGAAGACAGCCAGTCAGATTACCCACAAAGGATACTGTTAAGACAAATGGGGATGTTGTTCTTGACGTTCAGTGTACGGAGACCGGGATTTCCAAGTTGCGGGACGAGCTGGAACCGGGAACTGTAGTCCCAACCAGTCTCTGCTCCGGTGGCGAGTTCGCTATATAACTCGGCAGCCTGCGAATCTGTCAGAGGCGTTGATAGCGTGGGGTCATGAAAGGTCATGTAATCATCGATGTATGACTCTGGGCGTGGCGCGCTATTATTAACCGCGTAGTGGGCCGTGGAATAGGTCTGGCCAGTATATGGGCTCGTCACCCGGATTGTCCGTTGGGTAGACCACCACTCAAGTTCCGCCTAAGGCATCTCAGTTAGCAGAGCGAGACCAACAAAACAAAGCACGTACCTCAGCACTTGGCAGCCCACGTTGAAGAATCGACGTGTCACCTGTAGTCGTAACGTAGTCTGAAAGCATCTTGGCCCACATCAGATTCGGTCTACAACAACCGAATACTCAAAACTTACGTGGACGAATAACGGGGGCTGGGAACGATTCAAATCTACGAATGTAAACCTACGCAGACTGGTGTGACAAGGTGAGCATATACTCACAATAAGTACGACCGCCGTTAGGAATGAACCCGAAATTAAGTATCTCGTCCATAAAATTTTGCAATGTTGCGTTGACGGTACTATAAAGATCGGATTCCAGCAAGCCCTGGATGATCCAGTAGCTGTCCCAATAATCTATGAGGAATACGTCAGTCTTCGATCAAATAACCACCGAGAAAGGCCAAACATTGTTCTCAGAAGCGCCCACCGGGGACGACGAAAGTGCAGTTCAGCGGGATAAAGGTGCCCTCGCACGCTCCGCCGGGGTATATGTTACAAAGAGCAGAACGGTTAACCGTTCTAGCAAGTTGAGTCCAATATCCGTTGACGATCTGGGTAAACGCCTGAAGCAAAGGGTCGGTGATGTTCCCCAAGAATGACGGGGTTGCAGTGAAACCGGGTAACGCAGCATCCTGGAGTTTGAGGCCCTCCCCAAGGAAGTCATGGTCCATGAAAGTGACAATGTCGCCCTCGGTTACATTTTGGAGATTGAATGCAGCAAAGTCTGGGAGGACTTGCTGGGAGGATTTGCTCGTGGGTTTGTCGACTATCGTCTTGGCATCGGAGTACGGTTGTGCGAGATTCACGGTTTGCAGCAACTACGTCATTATGATCAGCGATCAATCACGACTTTCCACAGCAAACGACGGATTCACTGAGCCTGGACAAAATATTTGACCAACGCACCATGGCTGGACGGGGGGCAAGGCTGCCTGAGAAGGAACCAAGGCACTGAGAGGGGCCATGGGGCTAGCTATCGAGGTCGAAATGGTCAGAGTTGGCAATCCCATCAGCAATATGTCACTGCTACTGTGACGTCTGCAACGTCTGTACACAGACCGTACAGACGTACAGTTCTCACAGTAGCGTGACTGTGGACAGTCATGTCACTTATGGGTACAGACCCCGCTGTCT